>BMAO01002778.1:0-19598 GCA_019973975.1 Trichonephila clavata | reverse complement strand
TTATTTCATCACAATATTAACATTTTTTTTCGATTAAGTAGCAGGATTACAGATGCAATAATTATCTAGATAATTATACAGTATATCTGGAAAGAAATTCTCAATCATTTCCTTTTTGCCTAATGAACATTTCAGAAATCGTCTGGTTATTTCATGCATTATGTATTGGGATGAAGTTCTACTTCCTTCATTTCCAATATTCAGTAGTTGGTTAGGAAATATTTGCTCAGATTGATCCTCTTGCAAATGTACTCGCGTGTTTATGGTCAGTCGAAGTTTTTCCACGTTTCACCATACAAACAATTGTCTTAAACAGGCGTTAATATTGTGAGCAAAAGTACAGCGTGTAGTGGCTGTTAATGTCTGTTAATGAAATCACCAGACAACAGCAACACCGAATATTCTCTCGTTGTCATTTAAATCTTGCAAAACTCTATGTAATGCTTTGAGTGAATGTTTATGGGTCATGGTACACTTATCCCTGATCATGATTGAATTCATTTGCAATACTGTGGCCAATCCACTCTTTTTTTCAATGGTACATATTGCATTTTGTATTTTATGAATGTCCAATGGCAGCTGATGCGGAATGGGCAGTTTTTCCACCATCTAACAATGTGACAACAATGCACGAAGATGCAATTTCCTATTGCAATCATATTTTCGCACGACTGCACTTGAAAGTTTAGTTGCTACAGGGAATGAAAATGCGGAGGTGGTAACTCGAACGCAAAGCCATTTGACCTCATTCCAGCAATATCCAGAAAATTTACGGAAGCTTTTGAAATCCGTATCCAGATTCTCGTTCCCGCCCCGAGAAGCACTCCGTGCCCACTTTCGACGCCCCTCCTCCTGTAAGTTCAGTCTCTGAAGGGAGACATTACAGTCGGCCGGCATTATCCGGCAAAGTTAAGGGAGTTTCTAAAATCCGATTTCAGATTATTCATGTTTCCCATCCAGAAAAATACCAGGAAAGCCTTTCTCTCTCCTCAAGAATTTTAAGCAAGCCCCTTCCTCAGTTCGGGCAAAATACTTTCGTCTGGCATTATTTGACGTAGATATGAGATAATCTTGAATTGTATTGAGAATATTCGGATCGGCAGTTCTGAAATACAATCAAGACCCATTTTTGCGTCTCAACGTCGGCAAGTTAGGCTGGTACTGCTCTCCGAGAATATTCCGATCTCCCAGCATTATCTGGCAAAAATACGGGAATTTCTACATTTCGATTTCAGGCTCGCTTTATGTCATCGGTTGAGTATCATCTCAAATTACACCAGGAATACACTTTTCCTGCACCCAGATTTTAAGGGTGGGCTCCTGCCCCGGTTTGCGTAAAAGACGCTCATCCGGAACTATCCGGCAAAATTATTTTTATTTCTCAGATTGAATATCAGATTCGGATTATCCGTTTTGAAATACAACAGGGACCAAGCTTTCACGATCCAAGGCTTTTAAGGCAAGCCCCTACTATGGTGTGTCTAAAATACGGTCGACTGGCATTATCTGACAAAGTTATCGAAACTCCTAAAATCCAATTTCAGATTCTCATTTCACACTCCGAAATGCACACGGAGCTGACTTTTGATGCTCCTGTGCGAGCAAGGTCAGTCGCTAGAGAGAATGAAAATCCGGACGCGGGACTCGAATCACATACCTTTTCTCCTAATTCAGAAAATATCCGGCAAGTTTAGTGGAGTTTCTGAATTATTATTTCAAAGTATCGTTTCCCGCCCCTAGATACAGCTGGAGATTACTTTTGTGCCCCTGAGCCGGCAAGTTCAGTCCCTGGAAGGGGCATTAGGGTCGTCTGATATTATCTGGCAAAGTTTCAGGAATTTCTAAACTTCGATTTCAAACTCTCGTTAACCATCCCGAATTACAACAGAAACGCACTTTTCCCTCACCAAGACAAAAAGGGTAAATTCCTGCCACGGTTTGCGTAATAAATGGTAATCCTGAATTATCCGGCAAAGTTACAGTTATTTCTCAGGTTGGATATCATATTCGGATTATACGTTTTAAAATATGCCAGGGACCAAGTTTTCACGATCCAATGTTTTTAATGTAAGCCCCTGTTATGGTGCGTTTAAAATATGGTCAACCGGCATTATCCGGTGAAGTTACGGGTATTTTTTTGAAACTGACTCGAAAATCGGATTCTACACCCCGAAATACGCCAGGCACTTAATTTTCGTGCATTTTGGTTTGCAATATCTGCTTCCACAGACACATGAGCAATGCCACATTTTGCGATTATTCCCTTACGGGAATCTGGCAACGTTTTTTCCTGATTCTTCACATTTCCGGCAATAAAAAAATTATGGCGTGATTAACTGAAATAAAAACCATCCTATGTTTTAAGTTGGACGAAATGACACACAGTATGCAAAATTATATTATGATCGGTTGAGTATTTCGGAGTCCATTGTGGACAAACGCTGTGACATGTATATTTTATATATAAAGATTTAACAATTTATTTAAAGAACAAATTTAAAAATTTCCAGTGACTCCATGAGCTTGTCATATATAAAATTGTATAAAAATTTTAAAATTATCTTGATAATTTGTACGGTTTATAATTAATTCCTTAACTGCCGACTAAAAGTTAAGCGATTCGTTCCCCAATACCTCCGTTTTCCGCGTATGTGATGTATTGGGTGGGGGAAGAAAAGGAATAAAATAAGCAAATCCTCTGTAATAAGTAAATTCTTCGCAAACACTATCAAGATCCTTTTATTACATTCCAAAGCCTTCGGAATAATTTTATTTGAAGCAGTGCACAGAAAATATCTTACTTCGGAAAGACGTATATATACGTCCGGGGCGATTGAAACTTTGGCTGAGCAAGACCTTTATATACGCCGGTGGCACTTAAGAAGTTAAAGTCGTATGGAGAGGGTGGCGATGAAAATTGTGGCTGAATACTGGATCGCAAGTATTGAAATGTTGAGAAGCACTGATCTAGAATCTAAATATACTTGTCAACGAAAATTCCTCAACAATAAAAATGGCCCTGTTGAATCCTTTTAACTCGAACCACGGCAGTTTTCAATATTGACTTCTCTAACTTCTTAGGCTACGCACAACAAGAATCCCAATCCTCTCAATTTTCTTCTTCACTTGACATTAAATAACAGCCCTCATTAACATAAATCGCAGTTCCTTTACAGAAAGAGGTTTTATAATCATATAATATCATAAAAAGCATTTACCCTAGGGAATTAGTAAGAATCGCGCGATAGAACCTGTTATAGCAGAACTTCTTAAGCAAAACAATTTTTAACGCCCATTTATAAGCTTCACTTGTATGTAACGCAAATTTTTAATTCAATTTTTACCCACTTTAAAAGATTATATTAATTCAAAATTTTCCTCACTCGTCCAGGACTGGTGACAATACAAAAATTTAATAATTTAGTTCCATCGTCCTGATCAGGATCATCAGGTTTAACGATTTCCTATTTTCAGATCCCCTCCCTCATTTCGTAACTAATATCAGATCCCATTTCCAGAATTGGCGATTTATTCCAGAATTGGCGACTAATTCCAGATTTGGCGACTAAAATATTAAGTAGTATTAGTATTATTAATTAGTATAATTATATTATATTTGTATAATTATTAGTATAATTAGTATATTATATTAGTATAATTAAATATCAATTAAAAATAAAAGGTTTTTTTAATTTTTTTAAACTACAATTATTTTTATCATTCAAATAGCTTTTCATTCGGGGTATTGCTTCAAATATATCATCCATGCCGAACAGCAGCAGTTATTCTTTCTCGATAGATTCCTTCACTCAGCTGTCTCAAGATCCCTCTACGATTGATCTAGGGAGATAGTTAATAGTCCAGAACGCAGCTGTAGTACGGCGTTAATCAAATGAATCAATTTGTCTTCGGTAAGGATGTTGCAATTGCATTCATCGCTGATCATGACCAATTTCCTATGACTAAATTATGCTTTCTTGGGTACTGCAGAAGCAAGTATCACTAACGTACGTTAACTGTCTTGGTAAAAGTTAAGGTAGTTTTTGGGTCGAATGTTAAGCAATAAAATTCAGTACATGTGTTTTGGATAAAAAGTACATATAAGTAATTAAATATTAATATTTTTATATAACGTCAATAGATCCATATTTTTTCTGATACATATCATTAAAAAAATTGACTCACTTAGAAAGAACAACTTATTTATATATATAAAATTATCTTTTCATTTTTACTTGTATAATAATTTTTTCATGCAAATAACACTTTCTATGCAATGAAAACTGTTTAACACGAAACTGAAGGGACTGAAATTTTTTTCTGTGATAAAAGGTATTGCAAAAAAAAACCATATACTCAAAAAATTTTAGTCTATTATACATTTTATTTACATAGATATGTTTCCGTAATTTGCCCTTTTTTATGATTATTCACTTTGTTGCTGCCAATGGCGAAATCTGTACAGATTTGCGTTTTCGTCTATTTTTAATCAACAGCCTTAAAAAGCTCAATCTTCATTTTAAGCGAAATAGCAGTTTACTTTCCTCCGGAGCTCTGCTATTGTGATCCAAAAAAACTCTCCTAAAATAAAAAATAAAAGAACTAAATTCACTAATTTTTACACGCACTGCCATATACCCATCATCGAATTCCAAAGCAAACTGAGGAGAGATGAGACGTTTTTGAGTTGCATTTGTAGGGGTGGGGGATGCAAGTAGCTTAGAAAAACAAAACTGGCTGGTGTTACAGGCTACTGAGGATATTTCAAAGCCAAGTTATCCTCCTTTCTATGAAGCACGTGAAACCGCCTGTCTTTCAATTCATCACTTTGAAATCTCTTAATCACCACCCCTCTTAAATCTCGACTACGTGGCTAGTGTTTTCCGTATTTCGGTCATTCCCCGAAGAGAAATGTTTTCGTGGTAAGTGATTTTTGCTTCGTTTTAAGAGAAAAAAGTTCATGAAAATACATAGTAGTTTGGCGGGACCGTTGTACTATTTCGTGTTAACCAATAATTTCGTCTCAAGCGTTTTCTCGTTTAACGTATTTCATTGTATTTCATCTTCTGAATTATTAAATGGAATTAATTGCGCTATCTAATGTAAATCTTGAATTTCTAGAATTTAAGGTGACTTTTATTTCATTATGCATACAGAATTTAAAATGTGTCATATTTACTTTTGATCACATACAGAATTTTCATAATTACTTTTTCAACTAATGAATTTTGAAAAGACGCAAAACAGCATCTATAATTTCGAATACTATTAATTATTAAATAAAATACAGGTATTGAAAAAAGTAATATTTTACCTTTGATTCTAATATAAATCAATAAAATGGCGAGATATTATTTAAATAATTCCAAGACTATGATGAGTTTGTAAACCCACTATTTCTGTAATGTATTTTGATAACGTATAGTTAACTATTTTAATTTTTTTATTTTATACACTATCCGAAGTGTTTTTTATCAATATATATAATTGGGTCACAAATATACATCGAAGATTTTAATGCATTTCATTGGTATTGATTTCTTTAAAAAAAAATTTTTTGAATCATTCACTCTTAGGGATTACAATATCGGACTAAAGGTCCAATACCGGTATTCAGTATTTTTAGGTCTTAATACTGGGATACCGGTTTTAATACCGGTAGTAGAAATTTTAGAAAAAGAAAGAAAACACAGGTGTTTCTTTTTTTTATTTGCCAGTTTTATTAGAGAGTGTAAATATCACAAAAAAAATAATGTGTAACTTATAAATTATAACTGTATATAAATAATCACAATAAAAAGGAACCTCTTATTTATTTAAATCACAAAAAAAGTGTAAATATCGCTATTCAGTCTGTGGTCTATGGTTTTCATCATATAAATGATGTACTGTATACTGTATATAAATTTTGATGTGATGTTTATACTGTATATAAATTATAACTGTATATAAAGAATCACAATAAAAAGGAACATCTTATTTATTTAAATCACAAAAAAGTGTAAATATCGCTATTCAGTCTGTGGTCTGTGGTTTTCATCATTTAAATGATGAAAGCAAACCGAAGTATTATCAAATATTTTTTTATGTTTTTTAAAGTTATTCTTATTCATTATTATGGGTTATTATTTATGAGAAAAAAAATCTGAAAAATATTTTGAACCCTTAAATATGATATGCAAATATAATGTGAATAACAAACTCCACCAATTTGAAAACTATTGAAATATTACGCAATTTCTTCACAACTAATATCTTGTTTTCACAGAAACGATTATCAGACTACGAATCCTGCACGTGTGAAGTAGCGCTCTGAGCTGTGATAGGATAGTTTTGGCCCTCCTCCTTGGATGATTCACATATTTTATAGCTTCGTTTGATTGTACGATACAACTTTGTATTCACAGTCTAATTAATTTCGCCCGTTAGGGAGACATAAAAACCAAAACGAATAAGATTTTGCTATGTTGGCGATCCCTGAACACCTAGTGGAGACCATTTAAAAAATTGTAGTAAATACCGAAAAACCGGTATTTAAACTTGTGAATACTGGTATTACAAAATTGTACAAATGGCTCAAAATACCGGTATTCGGTATCCCGGTATACCGGTATTGCAATCCCTATTCACACTGTTATAAAATATCTATCCTTACAGGATACAGAAAAATGTGAGACAGTTTTGAGATAAACACACTTAATTTTTTTAATTTTGTATAACTTTTCATAAATTTTAAGCAGATATTTAAATTACATAGAAAAAACAACATGCTTATAAATATTCTAAATTTTAAAGACTAGTATGATAAATAAATTCCTGAATCATATCCAAACAAACTCTCATCAATATCGAAACATTTTTCTCACTAGAAAAACGTTCTACACCTGGTTCTTGTTTTTAATATCCGGCAGACCCTTTGACGTCGGAATCCAAAACCAAAGTATTTTTTTAAATAGATGATTATTATGACTCTATTACTCATTTATCACACAAAGTCCTTAAAATGCAAATAAAGTATCTAAATATCTATTACAGTGAAAAACCGATATCTGAAAAATGTAGAAATTTTCAGATGAATGTCCTCATTCCTATAGTCGCTTGGTAGACGTAAGAAATATTTTGTAAATATCATCATTTCTCACTTACACTGGTAAATGTCAATATTCAGCATGCACTGGTGGTGAATGTTGAATAAAAGAATTTTGATTACGTAAGACAAAAATGTAACATAATATATAATGTATGTCTTTTTAGAGGAGAAGCAATAGCGTGATATGTATCAAAATAAGAGGAGGCTTAATTATCCCCTTGAGCACTATGTAATCACCATTGATACATGCTATATACAGCGCAAACACCCATTTTAACCTCATGCTGATAGATGGCTTATTTAAATAGGCAACCGTAACCACAGCACAAGAAGCATTATAAAGTAGATTTTTTTTTGTTAGGATGCATAAAATTGCAAAACTTAAACTACAAAATGTCTAGGTTACAAAAAAAATTTAAAAATATGAAAATTAGAATTAAATTACATATTTTTGTGAAATTGCTCGAAAGGTTTATTAGAACAAAAAGCTTTTCCACATGCTTTATATAAGTGTATTGTCATTTTTGTTCCATTTCTTCATCTTCTTTATTACAAATAGATAAATCCGTATCAGAATCATTGTCGCATGTATCGGTTTCAGGCAAATATTCTCATTCAGTATCACTTTAATTGAAATCCAATGACGATGCCATATTGGCAAAGTAAAGAAAAAATAAACAATTAAAATAGTTAAACAAACCTTAGAACGTGAAACGAAACACGAACGAACGTGCGCTGTAGTCTGAGTCAAAAGGGAAAATGAAACGTGCGTCGTAACGTCAAGGTCAATATCCTCAGAAATCTGAGAGCTCTGGGGACACTAGAAAGAGCAGTTTGGTGCTCAAGGGGTTAACAACACATTTAAAATCGTTGGTAGCTTTACGGAGAACTTATCCATGTTGGGCTCAGACATCCAATATGGAATTTTGAATGGCTTTGATAGCTTGCTATTTAGGGATAAACTTATTAAAAATGGAAATTTAATGGAAAAAACTTTAAACATTTGGAATTTTGAGGATAAATACGTTTTAAGATATCTGAACGTTCATTTAAAAATGGAGTAAAACCTTTGACAAGACGACCCGTCATAAATCAGTGGCAAGGTCGGGATTAGACTAACCAATCTCAATACAGCAGGGAAGTCTGGGGAGCGAAAAGCATGAAACGAGAGATAACATTCTGATTGGTCGAGAGGGCGTCGTTCAAAAGGAGACGTTACAGTAATCAATGCATGGGCATTGTAAAAGGACATTTTTAAAGCTGATAAATAAAGATTAAGGCAAAACTCTGAATAAAATTAGAGTTTTTGGAATAAAATAATAATCAATTAGGAAGTTTCTGGGTCTATTAAAAAACCGAATCTTCATTCTAGCTAGCATATTTTTCTTTTCTCCCATTTACCAATTGAAGGAAACCCCTCCGTCACAGACTGATTCAGCTAAAGATGTAAAGATAATATTCTGGAAAGTATTAATCCTTTATCTATACTTTCTTTTACAGAAGATTAAGCTATCTTTATACAGTTAGCAATGCAAAAATGGTTTATGTTACAAACAATTTATACTCATCTAAATAGTTTCTATCAGTATTTAAAATAAACCTACTATCTGTAATTATAAATAACAATAGCAAAAAAAAAATTCTCTGATTTTTTCTAACATACCAAAAAAAAGTTTGTTTTTTTTATTGCTAGGAAATTGATACAGATTTAATAAATCTTCGATGCATTTCAATTTCAAATCAAGTTTTTATAGTATAAACGTTAATATTAAACGTCAACCACTTCTATGTCAACTAGAACTTCTCTGATATCCAACTAGAGCCTTTCTTCTCTCTAAATACATAGGCTATATTTCGAATATACACAATATTTATCAATGCAGCCAAATAATCAGTCCCTCAGCAATATATTTAGCAACCGATAGTAATCAACGGAAAGTAATGATATTCTCTAATTTCAAACTCTTTCGCGGTAATACACGCACATATACATTTAATTTTCACCTTAACGTAAAATATATTTTAAAGTTGTACATTGCATTCATTACAAAAGATGAAGGTTATGAAACAGGAAATATTGGAAATAAAAAACATATTTGAAAATATATTAAGTTGTTAATTTACGGATGTGTTTTATGTATGATTTTCATACTCCAATTAAAGAATAATGGGCTTTTTCCTAGGGAATTGATCTAAGATCTGCACTTTTTAGATTGGTAACTGAATCACCACATTAACGTATATATTGATATTGAAAGTATTTTCTTAATTTAAGGAAGTTATTTAGTCTTGCTTGTGTTCCTTAAAACTTAGTAAAGACGGTCTTAAAAGTTGTTGTTGGAACCGAGTGAATATTTAAGTCGCACTGTTCAGCTACACGAGGATTTTTGGCGACAGACCTCGTAATTTTGAACCATGGTCAAGTGACGAGAACCTGAGCTGGCACCCCCTCATTCTCCTAACTACCATACCACGCCAATGGGAGGATGTTAGAGCTCGTGACAGATTTAATGTGCATCGAGCCCCTACACGGCAGGTCTTCAGTGGTACTGGGCTCGAACTCATGACACGCCAGCTACGAGTCCGTTACCTTCACCACTAGGCTACCACGGCCACTTGTTGGAACTGAAGGCTCATGGTTACGAATTCGTTGATTCTGTCGAGTCGCGAATTCCTAGTGCCACTGAATATCTACCGTGAAGAGAAGTAAATGTACATCAAATTTCTTGAAGCTCTAATTCCTCATGTTGACATTGTGTAGAACAAGGGTGTCAAGCTCATAGGCTAACTAACAAGGTTTAACAATTTTAATTTTATTTTGAATAATACATTAAAATAAACATAAATAAAAGAACAAGAAAAATATAATACTTACATCCTGATACTTGACATCCCTTCTCTGCTACTCTTTTCTATTTCAGGAGAAATTTTGGTATTTTATAATGTATTATTGTGTGCCAATATACTGACCGAGCCTCAAAAATGTTCGTTGTGGGTCACGAGTTTGACACCCCTGGTGTAGAAGTTTAGACGACTCACTCGACCGGGGCTCAAAATTGCGAGGTCCGTCACCAGTAGCCCTCTATAATTACGTGGTGTTGATAAAACAACCAATCAACTTATAAGTTATTTGAAACAAATAATGTAAAAAAAATTTTTTAAGTCAATTCCTACTTTGAATGGATAAATAGAAAGTATTTTATTAACGATTAAAAATTTGAACAAACTATATAGAGAGATAGATAGATAAATAGATATATGTAAAGAGAGAAAGATATATGTAAAGAGAGATAGATAGATAAATAGATATATGTAAAGAGAGAAAGATAGATGGAAAGAGAGATAGATAGATAAATAGATATATGTAAAGAGAGAAAGATAGATGGAAAGAGAGATAGATAGATAGAGATAGATAGACAGACAGATATAGGCAGATAATGAACGATAAGAGCAGTGGTGGGCAAACTTTTTAATGGGGGGTCCAGAAAGTTTAAGAAATTCTAGAGGAGGGCCAAAATTATAGAAAAAATGCATTTTGTGTTAAAGCTTTTAATCATAATGTTATAAAAACATTACAGCATTACACACAAATGTTACAAATTACTTTTTACCTTAAATAATATTTATTTTAACTTTTATTCGAAGGCCCTGACATGTTAGACGTGTGAGACATATGGAATTGTTTTTGATTTTCCATAATATTTTCGAAAGCAGGTTCCAGCTGTGACGAAGCAACTTTCAGCAGTGCGAAAAGGTGTTCATCAGTCTCAATCGGTTTCTTATTTCCAAGTCCACTCTTCTTTAAACAAACGAGGAATCGACTTTTCTTATTTTATACTCCATTATCTTAAAAGGGGGGGGGGTCCAGAAATTTATGAATGTAAAGCGTTACGCGAGCAAGCAAGAACAAGAGACTAAACTAACGTAAAACGAGCGGATCGGTCAGTGACAGCTGGCGAGTGGCGACTGAGTTCACTCGCTCGCGCCTCTCATTTAACCACGCTTTGCACATCGTATTATGCAACGCATGAACTACGCGGCTATATATATATATATATATATATATATAGTTCAGTTTCTTCTTTAAGCTATGCATCTAAGTAAAATCCACTTCTTGTTGAAAAAATCACATCTACATACTGGTTAATTGCTAATCAACGCATCTTAATAGTTCTCTGTTCATGAATTACTTAATACATAATGTAATATATTTTATATTACAAAACCAAATATATAAACCTTCTCCAATGCTTTACGAACGCTTAACAAGCCTACATTTACATGAACAGCAGACGTCTAGACGAAGTTCCGTCCTCCACGTCATGCATTTAAATAGGTAATGATTAATAAATCAGTCTCAACAACGCAAATTCATGCGATTTGTTAGGGGATTACTTATACCATATATTATTTTCGTGTCCAGAGTTTTAAATGATTTAGTAAATATGCAACTCTCTCTGTGTATCACCGCGTGGATGAGTTAATAATATACTGTGCTGTAATCATATTTGATATATTATATTATTTAAATTGTGTCATGTCTGTAATACTGAATTTAGATTAAATGAAACAGCTGTTTTCAGAATGTAGAAAGCATACTCATTGAAGTAAGCAAACACTCTTGGAAACCAGGTCTTCAGAAATATATGCAAAGAAATCTTCTACTATCTCCCATACAATTTGCGAAGTAAACTTATATAAGAAAACCTTTTAAAGAGATACATTTATTTCAATGTAACGATTAATTTCGACAGTAAAAAATCCCTTTATGTATTTTCAAAGGAATGTTATTCCGTAGTGAATGCTTGTAGAACTAAACTTATAGAGCTAAGTGAACACTTTAAATGAAATATATGTGTATGCTTCCTTTGAATTTAAGAGAAATACTTACAATGATCTGTAACATTCGTCATGTAAAGATTGCATTTAAACTTACACTTTCCAGAGAAGTTTTCGTAATTAAAGCATTTAAAATTTGAAAATAATTTTTAGGAATATTTTCAATCACCTTGTATCATAAAAAGTTGTAAATAATCTACTATTTAATTGTTAATATTATAATAATATTTTGAATATTTAATTGTCCTTTTGTAATATCTATATTCATTTTCGAAAAAGTAGCACCTGTATTTATGAAAACTTAAATGCCAAATCCAATAGCATGGAACGCTATTGAAAAGTCCGAGGAGAATATATTGAAATTTGAAATTTTTTTAGAAAATTGAATGTTTAATATTCATAGTAAATAATTATTTTATATGTATACCCAAATATATCATTCTCTTTCTCTAATAATTTTGTTATTAATACTATAAGGTAATTTAATTTAAAAATTCAGTTGAATATCATGAAAATTCACAAATATATTGACAGTGTAGTAAGCCGAATTTTGTATTACAAAACTAGCTGGATAAAAGCTTTTCCAAATAGTTTTATTTTTCATCATAAATCATAGCAATGAGCAACATAAAACTTACTACTACATTAAATGTGCATAGATACTTATTAATTTAAATAAATTATATTAAATTACAAAAAATAAAATATTGTCACAAATTAAGGAACTCTTATATAGATGTACAGGTATATATAGAAACTTCTAGCTTTCCTTTGTTGTATATACACAGCAAACTCAATCCTGAATGCAAAAAAGATTTATAGAATTTAGGAATGCACTTAAAATGCTTCCTTAAAGTAAACATAAGTAAACATTCCTTAAAGTAAACATAAGTAAACATTCCTTAAAGTAAACATTCCTTAGCATAAAAGATTGCCCATAACAACATATGAAATCCAATCACATCATGCACAGTATATAAGGTTCAATTGATAGCAATGGTAATAAGCAAAATAGTAACAAAACAAGTATACAAAACATATGATGATGTTTTTAAAATATTAATATATATTAATGGGACAGCAATGCACACAAAAATTGGTAAATCTAACTTTCTTCCAGGACAGGTACAATTTTCTTTATTGATAATTTTATTAGTATTCATTTCAATCATTTTATTTTCCTAAATTTATATATTTTTTTTCCTTATTATCTCCTCAGATTCATACTTTTGAATCTTTGAAATATATAATATACAAAGATTCTTTTGTGGTGGTAAATTTAAGAAAAATGTTTATTATAAATTCATTCCTCAATATGTAATATTAAGAATACCTGTAAATAATCTTTAAAATATCAAAAACAGAGAACTGGGCCCCAGAATATCAACAATCTTTTCAAAAACTTAATGAGGGCTTAATTTCAAAAATTATTTCGGCCTATGATCCTAATAGGAAATGAAATGGGTTTCGAATCATTTTTAAAAGTCAAACTCTGTATCAGGAGTACATTTATATATTTACATGAATCAGTTACTAAAATTAATTTTTTAATTATATTTTCTTTATAGATTTAAAGGGTAAAAATCATTTCAATATTTTAAAATTATTTAATAAGCAGAATTTCTTATGAATAAGCTCAAAATAAAATTTTAAAAACTAAAAGTATATACTCTTACATTAATTAAAAATGAAAATGGACATGATATCAAACTATGAATACTATCATAATCTCAAAACCCGAACATTTTTGTACGGAATAACTACTATAATTTCCGCAGCATATACCCTATTTACTCGAATTTAAGCCACCATCGAATCTAAGCTGCATCCCTAATTCTCATCATGTTTTTGTGAAAAAATAAAAAATTGTGTAAAAGGTTCACCAATATCCAATACTTAAGAATTCAAAAAAAAATTAGAGAGAAATAATGAGAAGTTAATAATTTATTTATTTTACCAGGATTAAAAACTTTCAATACATACATGCACCTATAATTACTCTAACCATCGGTTTCATGTTTCGAAAATGATTTCGTTACTCCCATAGTCCCAGCTGACCTCAGAATTCGTATCGTTTTAAATGCCATCGAGTGCATTTGTAAAGCAACATTTTTTAAAATAATGTTTTATAGAAGAATGTAAGAGAATTATTAAAGGCTGTTGAACATTTACAAGCAGAATTTTTTTTGCTTATGCCATCGACGTATATTTGTTTCATCCGTGTCAAATATTTAGAGGCCCCTGCCCTGTTTACGCTTTTTTTTCTCTATATAAAATAGACTCTTTTTTCGTACTTTTGTCATAGTGAACTCGTCTTGATATTATTACCGATATCTTTGAGGTATAGAGGATTGAAAGAAAGCGTATACAAAAATTTCCTAAATACGAGCCGACAACGAAGTTAAAAAAAGTTTGGATACTGGGGATAAACTACGGAATGGAATAAGTCATTGATACAAGTCACCAGAATGAACGGCTACATTTTTTTTTCCTTTTGAAAGAGGTAGAAACTCAATTTCCTCCATCCAACAAATGTTTTGTCTTCGATTCTAAGCCCCACCCGATTTTCAGTTGCATTAACACCGAAAAAATAGTGTGGCTCAGATTCGATAAATAAGGTATTGCGATATTTTAAGAAAAATGTGTATGCTTCATAAAATGTATCTTTATAATGATACTATTTTCCACGCATTTAGTGGCAGAGTCACGCAAAATTATTAAAATTTCACATACTTTTCTATAATTTTCTTTCTCTTAATAATTCATAAGAGATTTATATATCATATCCTAAACATTCATGATTAATTCACGTATAAGCAATTATTTTATCTAAACATATATTATTCAGTCTAGCTATTTAATTAGGATTATACAAGAGAGAATATCCGAGATATATTTAACTACATTTATGAAAAGTTCGTGAAATTGTGCCTATTTCTATCTAAATTCGGAAAAGATGGTAAGAAAAAGAACTGTACATGAGTTTATTGAATTAAGAGTGAAACTTTCCTTCGGAGATAAAACCTTTTATCCCATTTTTTATCGTATTTAATTTACTTCTGCCATGTGGAAAATCTATATCCAAAGTAAATATTAAATTTGAGATTATTTCTAATGTACTTCAAGCCTCTTACGATTTAGCTTCTAATAAAAGATTTTTACGAAAAGCCATTTACATTAAGTTATTTAAGACTGCCTTAGCTGAATAAAGCCTGAATTCAAAAGCATTATCTCGAGGTACAAAAAAATATTCCCTTGGATCTTATTTTAGGCCCCACCGTTGTCTATTGCCAACTTGCCGACTTATTATCCTTATATTGGATAGAAATCCAATACATAAAAACGAGCTGTTGGCACAATTTGCTTTTCTTCTTTGACAAAGGTGTAGGATAAAATAGAGAGTATTACACCAAATATTCAATTTTAAAAGTATAATTCGACCAAAAATCATGGACAGCTCGTTATATTTCTTATTTCTTATTTCGAAAGATCCTCGAGAGATATAAATAGGGAGACGCTCGCCGAGCTGAGTCGCTTGTGAACAATATTTTCCATACTTGTATTTTAGACAACGATAATTATGTCTGAGCGCTGTTGAAGGTGTGAAGACCTTCTGAGATTTATTCTGCAAATTTCGCTGTGTATCCTGTATTTCAAGGATTGGTTTTTCTCGATAATAAATTTCCATCTTTCCTAAAAAACTGTCTTATTCTTTGCGACTAATTTGCATAAAATCCTCGATCCCCGATCAACGTAACAATATATATAGCCATACATTATCATTCAATACCCAGCACGCGAATGAGTGAGGCTAGTTGTTTATAGCAACCTGTGTTTAATATTAACAATATGAGATATTTTTTCCCCTTTAAAGTTGTGCTCCGAGTTTAAGCTATATTCTTTGAGATTAAACAAGACGTCTTTAGAAAAAAAAAAGTTTCATAAAAAGAGAAATAAATAGAAATATAAAAATCCCATTCGTATCTCAAATAACAAAATCCATTTTAGTTATGGCGTATGTTTGAATAAAAATATAAAATCTTCCAATATAAAAGGATGTAAAAAAAGATTGATTTTTACACATAGATCGCTATTTCCCCTGCGTACCTTACCCAGACAGAAACGAAGAAAAATTTCAATTGATTACTTGGATATCCGCTTTCATTTTGTTGTAGATATGCTTATAGGCTCTCAGATTTCATGCAAGAGTTTTTTGTAAAAAGTCTTGAATTTACATATTTACTTTATAAAGGAATCCCTCGCGAATTCTTTCAAAATCCAGAAAAAAAAATCTTTTCATTCAAATATGTAAGACCGATATTTCTTTTTCTAAAGAATTCCTACATGTTGTGTTTCTAAGCAACGTTATACGAGTATGTATTGTACTCCATTTTTTATTTTTTACTATATATATTCAAGAAACACTCGTGAATTTTACCAAAAAAATCCATCTAAAATACTTTTATCAAATACGTAGGCGGAAAACATTTTTTAATCTTTTATCATAATGTATTTTTCACTTTTTCTTCACAAATTGTCTCATGTTTTCATCCCATATTTATTAATTTCATATATATTTGGCAATCTTGCGTAAAAGGAATATAATAAAAAAAAACAACATATTTAACGAAGAAAAAATTATTTACTACTTCAAAAAACATGTTTTATTTTTTTAAAAAATATTCTTAATTTCGAAACTAAACTTGTTATTTATTTAGGAATTTTATCTTATTTTTGATGCTTTGAATATTAGTAGTATTTTTTGAAAATTTTATTAAATTTTTATCCTATCTAAAAACAAAGTTAATCCTCTTTTTTTTTATTCACGAACTTTTCTAAAACCTTACTTCCTTAAGAATAAAAGATGTCATTGAAACTGATTCTTATAATGAGGGGAAAGAAATCTAAAACTTCTAACAGGAGATGGGATCCTGAGCGCATATGGTCTTTTTAAACATTGAACGAATCTATCAAAATAAACTCAAATTCTGGTTCTAAAAATATTTATATTGTTCTTATCATTTTTTATCCAACACAAAAATTGTTACTCCATTATCGTCTCTGATTAAAATTAAAATTTAGATGTTTCTTCTATTTCCGATTTATTAAATTTTACTCATACCATATTTGATGCACTTATCATGGTAACAAGCTTAATGCGTTCATTCGCTTCTTATGTACAAACAACTTATAGCTCAAAATCTCTTAGAACTAAAGAAATTAGACACATGATCTATTATATATATATACACATATTTCAGAAGATAGGTTGCACTTTAACACTGTAGGTTAACAACATTTTATTGAGATGAAAAAACAATACAATCGAAACGCACATATATTCTAAGCTATATTTCTACATAATCACCAACTCCATGTAAACTCTTGTCAGAACGCAGCACTAACCATTTCAATGCCCTAACAATAGAAAGTCGAACTTTGATCCCCGTTGTACAAGGTATCATATTTCACACAATACATTGGAGACACATTCCAGCAACAAATCATTTGGTATGTTGTAACAGTGTTGAATTGGCCTGTAAGGTCATCTGACCTGAACCCATTTTGACTTTTTTCAGTGGGGATACATCAAAAAAAGAATGAATATAACCCAACCATCAATACTGCAGAAACTTAAAAAGCTTTTGCCAGCGTGTCGCGGGTCATGTTGAAAAAAGTGCGACGAGAAATGCAAACCCGTGTCCAGATCTGTATTGTTGCTATAGCACACCATTTTGAGCGCGACAAATAGATAAGCGTTATTTCTGGAAAGTGTAGTTTTGTTCAGCGTAACCAAATACATGCGTGCTTTGTGCTTTTCATTCGTCCAATTTTTGTGCGTATTTTTTTTTTTTTTTTTTTTTTTTTTTTGCAATAACTTGATGATGCTGAACAACATTGTTTTAATGACTTTTTCATGCATCTCGTACTGCTTTTGAGATAAGAACGCTAACTTCAAAATTATCCTCCAGGGGGCACTATACGCAGTTTTTTGTGTTGTCAAAATTTACTGTTCTAGACTCCACTTTTATGACTCTTGTCGTTTTTTAATTATTGGAGTGATAACCGACTTTAGTTGGCACACTATACATTATCTCAAGTATTAATTATTTGTGTTTCATTATTTGGTAGGTTAGAAGTACTCAATGTATTCTAAAATATTTTTTTATAATAAATGGTTGGGTGAGAATTGACTTCCTTCAAAATGTTTGCGTGCGTTTACACGAAGATTACTGGTCACGTACAGAGTAAATTTGAATATGGCCATATGTGAAAAAGACATTACTAGTACTGGTACTTTTTAAAGACCTAATCATATGTTCCTACTTCCCTCTAATCCCCCTTGTCTACTCTCGGCCCCTGCTAGAAGTGTGGGGAGAACTGAATAATCAGTCGACATGATTCACTCTTATTTTACTGTCACAAAATATCAATCAAGCACAATAATAATCCAATTAAGATTGTTGATCAAAATTAAGAGCACGAAAGTGAGACCAGATAGTCTGGGGATAATATTTACGGACCCTCAACTGATTCCACGATAACCTATACAAGCTCAATTTCAACTCAGCATCGCACTACAAGCTATGTTCTAACTTCTATTTAAATAATTCTTACAATACCTGTACTGTTGTAAAGTCCGAAATCCTAATTTTGAGGCCTTGATGCTTATTCTTGACGGTATCAAATCCGATCCTCACTGGGAAATCTTCAATATACATTTTTATAAACTTAGTTTCGCACTGCAATAACTCACGATCCTCCACTCACTAACTCTTAAAACTTTACGAAATACAGAATTTATGTAATAAAACCTAATTTTTATAATCACGTTTTTCTTACCTTCGGTAAAAGTTGTTTGGGAAAAATTTTTCCCTAAAAGAATCCCCGAGGAGTTAGTGGAAGGAACCGTATAGATCCGTCACAATATAACACACAGTAGTGCCAATCTTCTGCATTCCTTTAGAGGAATCCGGACTTGAATTCGTGGATTAACTTGAACATCGCCAACCAAGAAACTCTTATTTATACCAATCAATTACTGCAAACGCCATGTATGATTTATAATATTCATACATTTAAGGAATAGGGTCAGAAAGCAGGGAAGTTTATTTGAGATAGCGTCAGTTATATTTATTTTAGTAGAAAAGGGGGTCGTGGAGTAAAAGAATTAAAAAGCTCTTCTGTAAAAAAAATGGAAATTGTGTGGTATGTATCCTTTATTTACATAATGAAAAAACTACGAAATGTAAGAAGTTTAACCAAGCTCTAGAAATTATTCTTGCTACAATGCAAAATTCTCCTTATCTCTTTTCCATTAATGAATGTAAACTTTACACAATTTTAATAAACTTCGAAAAATATATTAATCTACACAAAAATAAACAACGTTTCATTATCTTTACACCAAAGTAACTTATTTAATGTATAGGTTAGTAAAAATGTATTTGAAATGCTGATTTATTTTAATTCATTAACTTAAAATAGCAAAATGAATTTTAAACCATTGAAATCATAGTTTTTAAGAATCATATAGAAACGTTGTTTCGCATTCATTACGCTGGAAGGTATAAAAACATACTATAACAAGGAAGCTTAATTATGCTTCAAAAAACAAACAAAAGTTTAAAAGACAAGCCACCTAATTGGAGACTTTAGCTTAGAGGAA
>BMAO01002777.1:0-35756 GCA_019973975.1 Trichonephila clavata | reverse complement strand
TAATCATGAAAAGAATATCAAAATTACCAATTTAAAATTTTTCGATTTTTAATTAAATTTGATGTGCAATACAAATTCACATTACTCATGTATACTAAAATAAATAGAAAAAAAAAATCACCAAATGAAAGGTTGGGATAACTTTCTCAGAAAAATGATTCCTAAAAAGTAATTTATTCGTATTTTTTGTGGTGATAGCAAGAAAGCGAATGCAAGACAAGTTCATTTTTAAAATTATTGTAAATCCGGTTACACACAAAATTGTTTACTAATACTGAGAACACAAACTGGAGCGGAGCCGGTAGTCACAGTTAAAGTCGCATTCTTTTCCAGATTTAATTTAATGTAAGATGTTTATTAATAACAATGTTGGTATGAATGAAACTTCTTTAGGGAAAATGGAAAAGTACAGAAAATAGTACATTTTATCTATAAAAAAAGTATTCTTTAAAATAATTTCATCTGAGACAGGAGGAGCATTTCGGCACTCCTTCATCAGATATTACGATAAAACAGTCTGATGATTCCGAATTCAAAGATGGAATTGTGGCACTCACTTGGCGCAGCAAAGTCGCCGGACTCACTCGGCGTAGCAAAGTCGCCAGACTCACTTGGAGCAGCAAAAGTCGCCGGACCCACTCGGCGCAGCAAAGTCGTCAGACTCACTTGACGCAATAGTAGCAACTCCCACACTTGCCATAACAACAAATATCTCGTTCGTTCGCCTATCCACTGACTCACTGGTGGAGGAGTACTGTGGCGGTATCTAAATAAGCCAGTAACAGCCTCCGGACAGGAGTGATCACTTTTTTCTAGCGGTAAGTTACGCGCTTACGAAACGGAAGGTACCGAGTTCAAACCTCCGATAGAAATGAAAGAATTCTCCCTTCCCAAAATGTTCATTCAAATAACTTTTCAAAGATCCCTTGTCAACTCTAGAGTCACTAGGTAAGTTTTTTTTTTTACTATCTTATTAACGTTGCAATTTAAGGAATCGCGAGGGCTGTTGGCAACGAATCTCGTGATTTTGAGTTTCGAGTAATGTGGTCCCGAAGCACTCTAGATAAAAACCTAGTTGATTTTCTGTTAATGAAATTCTTTGAAGCAACATAAAGCCGCAGTAGCTGATATGCAATGGTAGTGAATTTGCTATTAGTTTTGTCGAGTCTTGGTTTTGAAACCTAGTGCCCCTGAAGATCCACCCTATGATGGGGCTGAAGCATGTTGAATCTGTTAAAGCTAAATTTTCTGGTTGTTATGGAGTGGAAGTTTGGAAGGGTGGTGCCAGCTTAGATGTCATTCTTGTTACTTGACCATGTTTCAAAGTTTCTAGATCATCCACTCGTGTTACCTTTGGGCGAGACGTAAACTGCGGCGATGTGACGAATACAGTATTTAAACCATCAGAACTACCCTTAGATTGATTAAAAATTGAATCATTTAACATGCTTTTAGAAGTTAAGCAACGGAAACAAAACTATAACTATGAATTAAATTTGAACATGACTTTGCCGATTAAAGTGTAGTATAGGGGGAAGGGGGGCCTTGGCGATGCCACTTTGTTTGGCGACCAAAATCAATCACCAAGCTACTTCACTTAGCGATATGTGTCCGGAAGCCAGATTGAATTTTTTATTTCACCATAATATTTGTATAAAAATCACCAAATCCAAAGAATAATTGCCAAATCCAAAGACCTCAAACTACACTTGAGTCGGCTTGGCCTTTAAACCTCACATTAATGAAGCCTTAAAAGCATCATAAGAGTTGAACTCATATAATCATTTAAGTGACCTACAAATTTTTGATTTATTTTAGTTTTGGTTCTTCTAATTTATTACACAGGAAATTTTACCTAAAATGCAATAGAAATTTCTTATTGGCATCTTTATCACTAAGCCATCTAAGCTTCAATATTTAAACTGAAGAGAAACACCTGTGTTTAAACGATCGTCGAAAACAGCATGACGTTAAATAGAGAGAACTTTTTGAGTTACTCACGACTTGGGTGTTCCTTTTCGGCACGGTCAAAGGAAAAGAGGTTGCTTGTCATTGGTAGATGTGCAATGACGTCATTATTCTGGGTTGCCTGGTTTGGCGTTATAGCATTTTTCTATGCCCTAGTGGTTCATTGAAACAAGAGATATTTCTCTATTTAGGAGATTGTTTTTCAGGCAGTTTTTTCTTCCATGTCTTGAGTATAATAGTGAAATTCCCTTACGTATCTAATTTTCACTGTAAAAATAAAAATCTGTTTTTTTTTTCATTCGCCTAAATCAAAATTTTTAGTGAATTTAATTTTGCAGAAGAAATATATATTTGAGCTTAGTAAATGAGAAACTTAATTACAAATAAAAAAAGATTGTTATATAATTTTTTAATAACCCATTTACTGTGATTAATAATACTTTGAAAATGAATTACGTATTTCGACTTTTATCCTTATGTAAGATATAAAAAGGTTAATTACAAGCAGAGAAAATTGATGTTTTTTATAATATATATTGGTATATTAAAGCACATTTTTGTAAATGAAAGTACTTTAATTAAATCTGTTCATGTAAGTGTTATTTTAAAATGTGAAAATATTATCTTAATTTCTGTTATGTAATCAGGTGATTTTTTTTTATGTGTGAAAGACATATTTATTGACATTTTAAACTGATTTGTCCAATAATCTATTTTCTTTTTATTTTTAGAATTAAATTTACTACAAAATTTTTAGCTATTATAAACTAAACTATAAATAAAGCCTATGCTTAAATTTTTATTTTCTATCTTTAGTAAAATACTATGAATAAAGTGATTCGTGGCAGTTGCATAAAAATCATATACTGATACTTTTTTTCATATATTTTTAATGCGTTCTTCTGTAGCATATGGTAAATGATTATTGTTTGATTTATAAATGTGTGTGTGTGTGGAGTAGTTCTATTTTGTTTAATGGAAGAAAAATAAAAACATGGAAGAGGGAGAGAGTTACAGATTTTTATTCCTTTTTTATATTTGAATAATCAGACAACCTGATCATACTTCTTATCAGAAATTCCATTATAAGAGGAGTACAGAATGATGGGATGTAAACCCCACCCAAAGACGAATAATTTTTTAATTTTAGCATGAAGATTAAGTCTTGGTGTTTTCGTCTATGTTTTTTTTAAAAATATAATCCTCGTCACAAAAATAATCTGTGTACACTACTTCCCATTATTATATATATACATATAACTCTACTTTTCGTTCTCATAAAAGTGAACATTTCAAATCAATAAATACTATTGTATTCAAATCATGGAATTCCTGATAAAGCCATGCAAGGTGCAATCTTAATCTACTTGATAGAATGTGTAATATGTTTATTAACACATAGTGGTAAGATTGGCCTAAGTTATAAGAAAATAAATATATATTTATATTTATGTTTTTCTTCTATTTGTAAATTGAAATGAGGATGCTGTTATTTTTTTTCTTACCAAAGAGGGACTAAGATAACCCAACAAAAGTTTAAGGCTTCAGAACAAGATTCCCCTATAACGTTATTAAATCTTATTAATCTTACTCATTCGATACATAGGTTGCATTTTTAATAATTGATTGAAAGGTTATATTTATCACATTTAGAAGCAACGCAAAGACTTAATTTTTAACCACAGGTTGATGACAAGAACGACACCTGAGATGACACTTCTCTCTAATAGCTTTCACACCAAATTCAAACTAACCATTTGAATTATCATTAACCCATTAAGGATCCAAGTTTAAATGATTTTTCTTCAAGATATGAAAATAAAATTAATATACAATCAACAATTAAAAGTACGAAAAAAAATTAAAATTTTACTTTAACTGAAAAATAACCAAAAAAAATGTTTTAAAATTAAAAATTTAATTTTCCGTTTTCGCAAAGACGGTCTCCTAATAAGTCCTCTTTTATAAACTTTCCCAAAGTAATATAAAACGCTGGAAAGCATTGTAAATTTCGACACTCTTAATGTAAACATCCGAAGAGAACCCTCAGCTCGTAAGGCCTTTTCGGCTTGTCATTTTGCTCATAAACATTGTATCCCTTCCCCCCCCCCATCCCACAGGAAACGTTGGGGGAAGGGGAGAGAATGTTCTTTACTCAGACTTCGCTGAATCTTGGACAATGGTAAAGAGATGGTATCTGTTTTTTCTTGAAGACGGAGAGGCAGAACCATATGTCTAAGGCAGGGGTGACCAACGGGCCACTTGTAACTTTTCCAACAAACAAAACAACTGGAAAAGGTGAAAAAATGTTACTTGTAGGCTTATTATGGAATTTTTACGCAAATAGTGCATTTTTATGTAAATCTAAGAGTGGAATTCAAAGATAATATAAAAAATAAGACAAAAGTACAAACTTAAGTTTTATAGTTAATTAACTTTTTACAGGTTCACAAATTAATTAGGTTAGCTATAAAAAAAAAAGTAACTTGAGACATCTAGTTCTAAATAATTACTAAGCAGTCAGTACTTTTTTAACGTGGCTTTTGAATTTGTAGTCTTTTTTTTTTTTTTTAACCAACTCATCAATATTAAGATTAGTATTCGGAGATGCTAACAAAATTATGTTGTTTTTTAGGTGTATATCAGTAAATTTTGAGTTATATTTTGATTTTATTATATTCATAACAAAAAACATTTGTTCAAAACATATTGATCCAAACCTACAACAATATCTGACAGCCAAATCGAGTAAATTTGGAAATTGCTTGCTCGTACAACTTTTCAAAATTCTACATAATTCGGATTCCTTGCAGTTCAAATAAGTTCCTTATATTTTTGCTTTTTTATGTAGTATGGAGCTGTAGATCAATATTTCCGATTTGGGTTTCAGGTGGGTAACAATAAACGTTTTGCCGAGAAATTATGGAAAAAAATGTATGGAAATATCAACATTTTTTTATGTTTTTTTTTTTTTTTTACTACTGTCTTGAAAGTCATTAAACCTAGCACTGAATGAATATTGCAAAATGGATATTAAACTTTTAAAAATATCGTAACTCGAGGCATTATTAACTTTAATTGATAGTTCGTGCATTAAAGTGAAATTGTTAATCTTTATCTCCAAAATCGAGAAGAAAAGAAGATACATGATCAATTAGGGTACGAAAGTATACTCTTTTCATTGTAGTCATAAATTTAAATCATTTAAATGCCTCATTGTATTGGCAAGCAAAGCTAAATCTCAAACTCAATCTGCATTCTTGAGTATCAAACACTCACTGGGTAGTTCTCAGTAGGGTAGTTGTCCTCTTCCAGATATTTTAAAACATGCTCCATCAAATTCCAAAATCTCACGAATGCACTTCCTTTGAAAAGCCTGCTCGCACAAGAATGAAGGAGTATTTTCTACTTTATAATTTTCTACTGTAATTCAATTTAAAATAAATTTTGATGTCTTTGTTTTTTGTCTGGGACAACAGCATTTCAATAAAACTGTAGTTGTTGACGATGATGAATGCCCAGAGAAACCAAGCTCACCCAAAGAGGGTTTTAGAGCTACAACCGATCCCTCGGGAAACAACCACCCTCACGTCCAATTTTTATTGTAAAAAAAAAAATCAAAGTTTACATTTTAAACAATTTCAACTTTTTTACAAATACAAAAGAAATAATAAAATTATACAAAACAAATGTACCATAGACAAAAAAAAAAAAAAAAAACAAGAAGCGTAAATAATTACATTAAAAAAAAGTTTCTTTGGAATCAAATTTTCAGTTGATGACACCACTTCCTGTTGATATTTTCCCGCCATTTGGTTCAGTTTTCAGAAAAAGAAAATGATTCATCCGAAGGAGGATTACTTTTTTTGCCAGATCTCCTCCCCCCCCCCCACCATTTTTTTTTTTTTTAAAGAAGCATAAAAAAAAAGATAGCAGCAGTGAAAAATGAATAAATAAATAAAGAGAGAGAGAAAAAAAGGGGGAGGGAGATAGATTATTGAATTTTATTGGAGATATAATTTTTTGCTAAAAAAATAAATAAATAAAATAATAAAAATAAAAAAAACAGGAAATTAATCTGAAAGTATACAAAAATTGTTAGCCAAGAGTTAAACCAGGAAGCTGCAAAATATTGTGAAATATAAATGGGTTTAGAGATTAAGAATAAAAAAAAAGAGGGTGAGGAAAAAAAACAAGATATCAATCATTGGCATGGCCAAGTAATTTTAGCGCGTTTTTCACATGTTGTATTTTACAATAATGCAACTAATGAACTTTTTACTAACAGAAAGTAGTGTGTACTATACTTTAAAAAAATTTTTAAAAATTTAAAAATTATTAAATTTAAATAAGATTCGGCTCTTCTAGGGCACAAATGCGACCAAATGCCGAAAACCCGAGGTCAATTGGTTGCTTATTGGCTGAGAAAAAGGTACAACAAAATATGGAACGAAGACGAAATTTGCGTCCTAATAGCGCTTTTTTTACACTACGTGAAAAACGTGCTAAAAAGGCAGGAAACATTTGTGGAAGAGGAGGGGGGGGGGGACCGCTTGTATGTGACCACTAAAGAATACCGACCAAACCCACCTAAGGAATATAAAACTATAGTAATAATATTAATTATCTTTTTGAATTTTTAAATTTTTCATAAGTCTTCGCGGGCTACTATTACAGCACAGTCGTGCCACGGGCTGGCCACCCCCGATCTAAGGTTTTATTGACAATTAAGGGGCATGAAAGTTTATGAAACTAAGTTTGACTTGTACATTATACGTTGCTTATGATTTTTTTCTTTGTGGATTATCTTTTTTGCATATTTTCTAAAAACAGTAAAACTTTCTCTCTGTTAATCAAATCATAAAATTCATTAAATTCTTTAAAATTGGTTCTTTGTTTTAAGACGTCTTAAAAATAAAAGTTGCTTTATGATACACAAAAGTATAGTTATCCTTTGAAAATAAAAATCAATATATGACTATTATTTATGCAACGGATTTTGAAAGAAAAGATGTCTTTCACGATAGTATGTGTAGTTATAACAATTTTTTCATTGAGAAAACAAATCGCATATATATAAAAAAAAGGTTAAGAAGTGAATTATTTGTAAAAAAGAAGTAACTGATAAATTATCTATCTCTCTAAACATGTATTCCCACTAAATTCCTTTAAATTTATTTTGCTATAAAATTAAGCCACCTGTAAATAAACCTTTCCAAAATCTGATAATATATTTATAAATCAGCCACAAAAACAATTTTAAGCAACTTACAATATGGTATTAAATAACTAAAATTAGAATAATACTACATTATTTATCCTGATACGTAAAATTGCGTTACGAATAATGAATCACAATTGAAATATTAAATTTTCAATTATAGTTTCCTTAAGAAAAATCAAAAAAGTACCGTTCATTTTCATTGTTAAAATTTAATTTCAAAAATTTTTTGCCTAAATTAACCGAACCTAAAAAACATTTACTGATACTTTTCTGTCCATGAAGCTTTGATGCTTTTCTCTTTAAGAACTGAGGAATTTTTTGTTGCTCTTTGAATATTAAAGAAAAAATTGTAACTGTAAAATCCTGGTTTTTTTGGGTTTTTTTAATATTTCAATAATCAGTCGATCTTTGTGATCATACTTTAAAAATCCCTAACTCCATGACCACATATTAAAAGAAGAAAAAAATTCTACTCTATTTCTCATTATAATTAACATTACCAATCAATGACTACTATTTATAGTAGTCATTGATTGACTACTATATGGTATGACTACTATTGGTGTCACATTTAGATTCCGAATTGCTGATAAATTCATGACCGGCGAAATCTTACCAGCTCGATCGAAATTGTGATACGTTTATGTACACATGGCGGTCCGATTCGCTTAAATTATATGAAGAATTAATCATTATTTCTATCCTTTTATAAGAAAGAATTAATCATTTTATTTTTTAACTGGAATGCAGCTGTTATTATTTTCTCACCCAAGAGCTTAGAATTACAGAACCAGTCTTCCATAGAATGTTATTAATTAGTCTTAAAGTCATTCATCTTATATATAGAGTATATTTATAATTATTAATTGATAGTTAATTAATGTTACATTTTGAGTCAACATGAAGACTGATAATTTTGAAAAGGACAATATAACTGAGCTAACACTTAACTGTTCTAATTACACCATCACATCTATATTACTCGTTCAAGTAATTATCGACACATTTATTCACATAACTCTTAATTTCTGTAATTATTTAATATAAAACTTTCCTCTTCTAACATGTTCACAATGATAAATCTTCTATGCAGATGCACTTCGGCATCGATATCCAACAATTTAAATTAGCTTTCGATTAAAATTTAATAAATTTTAGGAAACTAAAAATAAGAACTGACCGATTCAAATTTTCGAAGCGAGATTAAAGTGATTTGAAGATTTAATTGAGAATGAAATACAGCTATATAAAATTGCCTTCTTTAATGATTATTCTATCTTTCACATTTCGAATAAGCAACATGTGTGTCGTGTTTTTAGCTGTAACATTTTAAAACACAAATTTGTAACAGTCCCATTCATTCTCGAAAAAGCTAAATCAGTTGTTATTTTTCTTTAAATCCGATATAAGAAATCCGATGCAAAATTAGATTTGCTCTTCTCGTGTCTCTTTGTTTTATGGCAAAGAATTGAATACAAGGTATAGCTTTAAATAAAAATGCGTTAGATGCATTCATTCTATTTTTTTATGAGATAGTTATTTCATAAGTTTGTAGATGCTCTGAAAATTCTCCCGCGTGCCATATGTAACCGATGCTTGGTATAACACAGGCATGTCAAAATCATTTGATATCACGGGCCACATGAGCTATTTCCTATTAAGTTGAGGGCCGCATGTTTCTAATGTTCAAAAATTTAATAAAACAGGATTTTTAGAATCATTATATTCTATATTTATAAAATTCAATATATTATATAGTATGCATACATAATCATTTAATATTTCATTTTGTTTTTTAAACTATGCATGTTTTATATTGTTTTATAATAAAACAAAAATTAAAGTTACTATACAAAATACAATTTAATGTTAATATTGTTCTTATTTTCTCAAAGCAAGTCATCAAAATTTGGTTGAATATATTGAACTCATGTAATTTTTAAAAAAATGTTGATAAATATTGATCATCTGAAAGGTCTAGATCATTTAACCTAGATCTTTCTGAATTTCTGTTATTTTTTGTTAAAGAAAATGGTTGCTTGCATAAATAAGTGCTTCCGAACTTAGCCACTATACGTGGTTTCTTAAAATGATAACATTTTAAGAAACCGATCTACATATATGAATATGTATAAACATTTAGAGTTCCCACTTCAAAACATTTTTGTTTCAGCAAATAATCACAATAGATTTCAATTAATTCCATTTATAACTTTTCCTCAACAATTATAATATCGATAGATAGAGGCGAAGTTAAGAAACGGAATAGTAATTCAAAATTTTTAAAATCAAAAAACATTCGATCGAATTCCATTTCTAACAATTTAATTTGGTGAGACTATTCTGTAAATTTTAATTTAAGGGATTTAATAAATAGATTTTCTTTAAAGCTTTCAAAGCGAGGCAAGTTTTCTCTTTCTGTTTGTAATAATTTTTGTTTAAAAGCGTTAATATTATCAAATAGCATTGTAGCAAAAAGATTTTTGACTTGAAGTTTAAAGTTAAGTTGACTTGTAAGATCAACTGAGAAAGTCAGGTGCTTTACCCAATGTTCATCTTTTAATTCAGCACTTTCATAATTTTTATTTCCAAGAAAATGATTTCATCCAGCAACTTAAAAAATCGTTTTAACATTTTATGAATCAAAATCTATTGAGCTCATATGTAATATGTTTGAAATTCTACATGCTCGAATATAGTTTACAATTTTAAAACATGTCCAGTATATCCAAGTACAGTACTTACTATGAAATAATACAATCCAAATGATCAAAATTACTATTACGATGCTGTTTTTTGCTTCTTTCTTTTAATCTGGCAACTCCTTTAATAATACTGGTCATGGTAAGTGCTCCATCAGTTTCAAGACAAACCCACTTTTTCAAGGACAGTGAGTGAGTGAATATTAACGTCCCACTGTTCAGCTACACGAGGGCTGTTGGGGACGGTCCGCGTAATTTTGAACCATGGTCAAGTGACGCGGACGACACCTGAGCCGGCACCCCCTCTCCTAACTACCACATCACACCAACGGGAGGACGTTTGAGCTCTCGACAGATTTTACGTGCATCGCTCCCCTACACGGCGGGCCTTCAGTGGTACTGGGCTCGAACTCCTGACATGCTAGCCACGATCCGATGCCTAAACCACTCGGCTACCGCGGCCACTTTCCAAGGATAACTTACACTTCATGAAGATTTTCAAAAGTGCATCAAAATAATGTATTACGCATAACACATAACTCGACCCGACTATAATTCTCGATTATTTCATCACCTATGCTGGCTACAGAATTTCAACTTAAATTACACTTAAAATTTTTTACTTGTACTGGGCATATCGTATTTATTCGAAACTAAGCCGCACCCCATATTCTCAACAAGTTATTGTGAAAAATGAAAAATAGTGTAAAATTTTTATCGATATCAAATTTTACGAAATTAAAATAAATTTTAAATGAGAACTAATAAGCGAATTGTTTTTTTTTATCAGTATTACAAACTTTTAATTACTTACGGGACCCCGTAATTGCTCCAAATACCCCTTCAACAAATTTCTTTCCCTTGGATTCTAAACCACACCCGATTTTCAGCAGCATTAACATTGGGAAAAAAGTGGGATTTAAATTCGAGTATATATGGTAATTCTTCCGCTTTAGTTAAGCATTCACTAATACATTCTTCTTCAGTAAATGGTTTCGATCTGTGCTTGCGATTAAAAGTGATAATATATAGTTTTTACTGCAGTTGTATTGTCTTCAACAAATTTAGGTGGCCGCGGTAGCCTAGTGGTCAAGGTAATGGACTCAAATAATGAATTCGACACTTGTACCGCTGAAGATCCGTAACGCAGAGGGGGCCGATACAGGTTAAATATATCGAGGCTCAAACGTCCTCCCGTTGGTGTGGTATGGAAGTTAGGAGAGGAAGGTGCCAGCTCTGGTCTCGTCCTCGTCACTTGACCATGATTCAAAATTACGAGGTTCGTGGCCTCGTAATTTTGAATATATTGCAGTTTTCATTTTTGAAAAAAAAAAATTACGATTTTCATATTTAATTCATCTTTTCCTACTCTGTTCTTGAAGTTTGATATTTTTTATTAAATATCTTTTTAATTTAGTATGTATCGATAACTCCAACACTTAAGCAGTAGACTCAAGAATCTCTAGCACAATACGCTTATTGCTGCAAACACTGCCAATACTTATGGTTCTCTCTTAGTCGATATTCATGCAACAATCACAAAACAGTTTCTTGTGGACTGGCGTTTATTTTTTACTCATAACTTCTTTTTACATTCGCATCGGAATTGCAGGGCATGCGCAGTTCAGGCAGCGTAATTGGGATTGCGTAAACACAGTTCATACATGCATTGCTATAAACACAATAACACACTCTACTCTCTTAATTACACAGATAGCGCTTCGTATGCCGTGAACTAATAGTATGAATAAAAACCAAAATCCACTTTCATCTACAAACGATTGAGTAAACATTGCACTTTTTCTCGGTCATCTTGGGGGGTTTTAGATTTTAAGGTGAATCACTTCCTTTGTTTAACATCTTACATGACATCTAGATGGCGCTGGCTATAGCGAAATTTTTGGCACAAATATTTTTCTAAAGATTCCCTAGATAGGCAATAAATTTATCTCTCCGGTACTCCTTTTAACAAAATTCTCCCCTCAGCGAAAGGAGACACTCCCTGACTGGGGGGGGGGGGCAAAATCGTAAAACTGGTAGAGAAGTTCTTTTTTCTTTTTCAAGGAGAAGGGGGTAAAACAGCAGTGAATCTTGTCCAAGGAAGAGTTCTTATTTCTTGACAAAGATCAGTGGTCAAACTTTTTCGGCTCATGTAAGATGTTTTCCACAGTGTTGGATAAAACGACATGGAGACCCCCTAGGCAGTCCAGTTCTCGGGGCCCTGTAGCCTAATAATCTTATTACACAAAATTTTAACAATATATTTCATTGCACAAATAAAATAACAAATAATCAGCAAATTAAAAAAATATGTAACTAAACAATAATTATTTATTCGAATTTTTAATAAAAACTAATTCTTGCAGCAAAAAATAACTAAATATTTGGGGTTTTCTTTTTTTATTTTTGGGACCCATAGGCAATTACCTACTCCACCTAATAAGTAATTCGGTACTGGTTTTCGGGGAATCCCATTCCACACTCTTAGAAGAATATATGTTAAAATAATATTTAAAGTATATAGATAAACATATTTTCTTGATGTTATAGGAAAAGACTTAAAAATTTTATTTCTTATTAAAAAAATTTATGATGCAATGTTAATGTTATTTATTCATTGATAATATTAATTTTTGATCCAAATGTCACCTATGCACGCATGCATTATATTTATAGTATTCTCAATTTTTACACAAACTGTCGTCCTTTGGAAATAATGTGTAGTTAGCATTTCATATTCCGCGTTTAATTCGTTTTTATATTTTGTTTTTGTAGCCACTCGCGTTGAGAAATATTTTTCACTTACTAAATACATTTTTGTGAATGGCACTAAAATGTTCCCAGCTATGTGAGAAATTCTGCGCATTTTGCAAGAATTGGCAACCTAAAATTTTGGTGTTCTAGCTTAAATTTAAATTTTTGCATTGAATCTGTTGATATGTCGATAAATTGTTCCATCTTCTTCATTATAGGTGTTTTTCTCCCCCACAAATGTAAAAGGTTTCAAAACATTGTACTAACTAGTATAAAATTACTTTGTGGAACTCGGGATAGTAAACAATAGTATATTCACAATCTAATAGATAAAGAAAAAAGTTTTAAATTCATTTATTATAATACAATAAAAGTTTAAAAAGTTTTTCACAACAAAGTTATGCATAAATAAAATTTTTAATTTTAATGTATGAGATCATCTTTAGATAATTGTGGTTATACGAATTTCATGAGAACTTTAATCCGTTTTACATACACATTTATAGTTTTTCTTTCTTTTTTTGTATTGTGACTCGGGGAATCCCAAGGTTCTCTGGAACACAGTTTGAAGATCAATGCTCTAGATAAATGATTTAGAGAACGAAACTGTTTAATTTTTTCTGAATAAATGATTTTCAAACAAAGAATAGGTGGATTTAAGGCAGTGAAAAATTTAATTTCACGTTTTTATCTGCTGTATTAAATGAACAAACAATATGATACAATTTTACTTTCATGTGATAGAAAAGGGGTTGGCAACCTATTTCACTCGCGGCACAATTCTCAGTGGCACTCTGCACTACTCAACAAATGCGTCAGTTTTCAAGAGGATGGAAGTTGATAAATTTGTTATGGATCTTATTTGAAATAGATCTCCAAAATTATGGACAATTATGAAATGTCGAAAAAATCGGAAAGATAACTCCAAACATAAATTTACAGATATTTTGTAAATTATTGAACGTTATTTCTGCAGAGATTTAATTGTTTCAAAAGAGAAAATTGTATGCATTCTGCTCTCCGCTTTTGGCTCCATTTATCTAAGTAAAAACTCTTTCCTCATAAGAAAAATATTTCGAGACCACATAGAAAATCAACAAAGAATTGTCTCAATTTTCTTCTTAGACAAATTCTTATCTATAAAATATAATTAAATATTTTTCAAACAAAATACGCAAATAATAGCCTCATTACATTACTTTTTATTATAAATAGCAGTATCAATAATATCATGTGTATCTGAAAAATATTTAACACTTTTTAAATAAAGAAAGTACGAACAAAAGAAAAATATTACAATTTTTTTCCCGGCGTTTCTCAGTACAAATTCTGAAATATATCAACGTTGATAAAGCGTATAATAATAGACATGATATATTTTATGTTGCGTATACGTATAGAATAAAATACACTTTTTAAATCACATACAGTTATTGATTTTAGTATACAATAACCTAAATTTAACATTTATATCGTTGGATAAACATACGATTATTTAATTTTTACCCATATTTGGCAACAAAATAATAGTATTGTTTTATGTAGCGGATTTGATGTTAATACAGTTTTTTCTAATATTTATTCATTAATTAGCAATTAATTAATTAAATTAATTACCGGTTTTCGACACCAACTTAGATTCGTCTCCATTATTGTAACAATGTAACTGCTAAAACAATGACAAAAGTTGGCGTCGAAAACCAGTTTTTCAGCCAAACCAGCCGAACCGGGTGTGCATTGTTACAACAATTCAGACCAAATCATGCTTTTTTTCAATTCCTACTATTAGTTCACTCTCTCCCTATACATATATCTATATATATCTTGTTAAAATTTTCAATCGTTAATAAAATACTTTCTATGCATTCATTCAAAGTAGAAATTGACTTAAAATGTTTTTTATATTACTTGTTTCCCTTGAAAATGAAATTAATCTAAACAGGAAATTGCGCTCAAACTTATGGGACGAAAACCTGCAACACCAATTACGATGTACAAATAAATGCATTGAGACCTATTTGCAAAAACTCAGTGAAAGAGTTGAGAAACAAATATCTCACTAATCAAATAAATTTAAATCATATTATTTGATTCATTGCATTTTCATTATTATATTATCTATGTTTGTATACATATAAAAATAATGAAAACAATAATAATTCGTTCTGTTTTAAATTCTTACTCCAATAAATGCTTGTAATGAATCCAAATCTATCATAGAGATATATATTTTATATGTGGCCCGCGGAATTGTAATGTTTTTCCGAAGTGTCCCGCAAGGTCATTTGGGTTGGCCACCCCTGTTCTACGCAAAACCCCATCAGAAGACTTTTCAAGTATCACCAAAAGCGGGTACCCCCTTCCCCCCTCACACTCTGCAGTTTCATCTGCTCTTTGCTGTTTTATTACAGAGCAATAAAAGTTTCTACCTCCCTCCCCCTTTTTTTTTGTACCTTTCTTTTCTTTCCTAGAGACTTCGCACCAATGTTTGTCGTGAACTAATGAAAACACCGTTTACATACTTAGAAAATTATTTTTTTTAAAGTAAGTGTTTGTAAAAGTTTATTCACTGGATTATCATTTTGTGGAATACTTTATTTTCTAATTTAAAAATAAACTAGACCGAATCAATATTTTAACTATAGTGCTAAAAAAATTTTATAAAAATTTTACTACTTAAAAATTTTATTACATATTTTACTAAAATGGATATATTCCGAATTAACTTTAATTCTGACTTTGATATGTGTAAAATGTATTGCGCAAAGAAACCGCAGCATCTATTATATTAAAAATTTAGTCAGACTTGACCAAGGAATTGAAAATGTTCAATGATAGAAAATACCAGTCAGTGTTGGTTTATCCATTGGGCACTTGGGGCGGGCGCCCTGGGCCGGGAAGGGCCCGGATAGGCTGGACTTAAAAACAGGTTTTCTAATTATAAATTTCGCTTCTCCAGAGTCAAGAGCACATGTGGATCTTCTGCTCCCAGGTATCGAAATGAGCCTAAACAGGCACTGCAGACAGTAATATTGAATAGGAAAAAAAGCATATTTAAAGATACAGCGACTTTAAAATCGCGATATTGCCATATTTATTCGAATCTAAGACGCACCTTTTTATTCCGATGTTAATGCTACTAAAAATTGGTTGCAAGACGGAAAAGAATTGAAGACGGAAAAAATTCATCGGATAGAAAAATTGAACAAGTTATTATCGAATAGAAAAGATATAGATTTCGTTCATTTTTAAAAGTTTTTAATACTGGTAAAATAAAATAATTGTTCATTTCTTATTAATTCACCTTTTTTTATTTCGTAAAATGAGTGAGTGAAAATTAACGTCGCACTGAGGGCTTTTGACGACGGACTTCGTAATTTTGAACCATGGTCAAGTGACGAGGACGACACCTGAGCTAGTATCCCGTCTCCTAACTACCACATCACACCAACGGGAGAGCATTTAAGCTCTCGACAGATTTATAAATAGAACAACAAACAGAGTACAAATAGAATTTTAAATTTTAATGATGAAATGAGCTTTTGAAAAAAGAAACTTGTAGTTATACAAACTTCAATCCATTTTACATACACATTTATAATCTTCTTTTCGATTGTTTATTGTGACGGGTAACCTTGAGAGCCCCAGGGTTCCGTGGAACATAGTTTGAAGGCCACTGCACTATATAAATGCTGAGGAGAACGAAACAGGAGAAAAGGTAGATATACAGTAGTGAAAAATTAAGTTTCATGTTTCAATCTGTTGTATTAAAAAAAGGACTAACAGTATGAAGCAATTTTACTCTTAACGAATAAATATAGTACCATAGAAAATTATATGGTTTCTTTTCCAGAATTAAGCTGGCATATAATTTACAAATAAATTTTCATAATTTGCTATGAATTCCATGTAAAAATAAATTCCATGTAATTGGTGAGTATGGTGTCTTTTGGGGAGAATTTTGTTTTTATTCTTTTATCCCCAACTCTCTCTCTCACACACACAAATAAATAATATTCCTAACATGTTTCAAAAATTTCCAATCTTATTAGTTTTGGAAGATGCATAACAATCATCAATCAAAAAAAGTATCAAAATAGTAAAAAAACGTTGGTTTCTTTTTTCACTGATATACAAAACATTTCTTGTCGAATAATTCTTATTTATTCACCGATTCTACAAAGTAGAAAGTAAATTTCTTAGATGTGCATTTTATCTGCTCCTTTTTCTAAAAAAATAATAAGTATGAAAGGACTATTGTTTCAAATACAGAATCGAAAATTTTATCTACGTTAAATAATGTTTGTTCTTACATGTTCTAATAATATGCACTTATATATAATTTATAAAAAGCAATAAAAAAAATAAAAAAATATTCGTGTGTTAAAACGAAGTAGTAATCCTAAAGAGAAAGTTTATCAATTGTAATTAAATTATTATAATTTCAATTATAATTCATAAGATTACGCTGGATTCCATTTGGATTTGCTTTTTCAGTATTGAGGGGGGGGGGGTGATTTCTCTTTTCTAAATAATAAATTTTCTTAATTTGTTTCAATTATTGTTAAAAATAACGTCTACTGTCTCTTCATACCATTTCCTTCTTCGGTGGTGTGGGGTAAAGAGGACGTGGTTAGAGCGGACACATAATATTTCGTGGCTACAGCCGTCACCACCTAGAGATCGGACACATCCCCCCTCTTAGAACAGATAAAGGGTGCAAACAAATAAGTAAATAAATGCTTTTAAAAATCACAAATATAATTTAAAACGGTATTTTAAATGGTAAATATCTTTCACGTGTGTGTGTGTGTGCTAACGTTTTTTTTTTTTCCTTCTTTTTTTTTTACGGAAGTTTTCTGTTGTTTCACGATTATCGAATTACAAGAATAAATAAATTTTTTATTTATATTAAATTGTTAAGATATTATAGTGCGAATGCGTTTTAAAGATAGCGAAGTGTAATAAAAATAACTTTCAGAGAAATATTTAAAAATTAATAGTAAATAACAGTATAATGAAGGGTCGAAACTGTGTACAACAGATGACATGTGACTGATTAGGGAAACAACGCAATAGGTACAAGAATATCCACTCTTCCAACCCAACTTCTCAGAGCAGACAGTGTTTCTACTGTCGGCTCTGACCACATAACCTTTCCTTCATATTGAGGGGAATGTCCAATTTGGGGTCAAAGGCTATCTTTGATCAGCAAACCCCTCTCTTTTCAACTAGACATATATTGCCTTTCTGCATTGTTCAAAGACTTGAATACTGCCTATTATAGGATGTTTACGAGCTCTATTACTTTTATTTTTCAAAGGCATTTTTAGAAATATTAAAAAAAAAGAAGAAGCTGAGTTGAAATAAGTCCTATGAGAAGTAAAGGTTCCTATTCTAAATTTCAAAAGTGACTGAAACGAGCAACGTATTTTTCTTCCGTCGGAATGATTATTCAACGCCATCCAATTAGAAGACCTCAAAATCACCGAAATTTATGACTCCACCCCCTCACACATCCCCAATACTGCTTTTTCCTCTTTTCTGTTTTAGTACCACAGCAATAAAAGTTTCCTATTTCTCGCCTTTTTTTTTGTACCGTTCTCTTCTTTCCTAAAGACTTCAGACCAACAAGTGTTTTCTGGTCCCATCTGAAGTGAAATTCCCATGAAATATTGACATCATGACATGACGAGATGCCTTTGGAAGGACGCTAAATGGTTTTGAGAATAACAAAACTGCAATTAAAAACAAAGTAGTTTATCACATAGTAATTAAACTGAGTAACAGATTGTTTTAAGACAATCATTTATAGTAAAATAGCTTTGTAATAATTAGATTGACATAAGTTTTCTAGTGGATATATTCAACATTCCGCCTGTCCCCCCCCCTAAAAAAAGGTGTTAATAGCTGTTATGAGTTTTTCTGAGCAAATAATTAATGGAAAAGTTGAGAAAAGTAAAACTTCTTAACAATAGAAAATCGAGCAATAGCAATTGCGAGATTAAAAAAAGCAAAAATTATTAATTATTACAGTTATATTTTCCCTTCGTTAATAAAATAAATCATTCATTTTAAAAGTCTTCTTAAATTTATGTATAATTGCGTTTAAAAAATGAAAACATCTTTTAAATAGTTAGAAAATTAAGTTTTAATTTTTTTATAAATTAGTGTTCTTAGAAGTTTATTCAGCAAGTTATCTAATTTAAAAATAAACTAGTAATAAAAATAAATATCTTAACTATAGTCCTAAAAGAAAAACACCTATGAGCAGCCAATATCTGTTCATACGGTAATGCCTCACATATTTCTTTTTTTTTTTTCATAAATAAATATATCATAAAATTTTTAAGTAGTAAATTTTTTTTATAAAACTTAACTAAAATGGATATATATTTTGAATTAACTTTACATTTTAAACATATCAAATTTAGAATTATTTAGCAAAGAAATCACTCAGCGACTATTATATTAAAAATTTTGTCAAGAACATCAGGTTGTTGAAAATATTCAATGATAGAAAATGCCAGACAGTAATTTTTAATAGAAAAAAAACTTAAATCACGATATTGCCATATTTTTTCGAATCTAAGCCCCCCACCCCTCGATACTTATGCTACTAAAAATCGGGTTGATCTAAAAATTGAACAAGATACTATCGGATAGAAAAAAATCACAGGTTCTCGTTTATTTTTAAAAAGTTTTTATAATACTGGTAAAATAAATTAATTATTTCCATTTACTATTAATTCACCTTTATCAATTTTTTAATTTTAAAATGAGTGAGTGAATATTAATGTCGCACTGATTAGTTACTCAGGGGCTTTTGGCGACGGACTTCGCAATTTTGAACCATGATCAAATGACGAGGACAACACCTGAGATGGCATCCCGTCTCCTACCACACCAACGGGGGGACATTTGAGCTCTCGACAGATTTAACGTACATCGCTTTGTGGCCGCGGTAGCCGAGTTCTCTAGGCATCGGATCTTGGCTGGCATGTCACGAGTTCGAGCCCAGTATCACTAAATTCCCGCCGTGTAGGGGAGCGATGCACGTTAAATCTGTCGAGAGCTCAAACGTCCTCCCGTTGGTTATTAGGACCTCCCGTCACCCTTCCTCTTAGTTAGGAGAGGGGGAAACTCAGGTGTCGTCCTCGTCAAATGACCATGGCTCAAAATTACGAGGTCCGTCGCCAAAAACCCTTCACGTAGCTGAACAGTGCGACGTTATTATTCACTCACTCGTGCATCGCTTCCCTACACGACAGGTCTTGAACGGTACTAGGCTCGAACTCATGAAACGCCAGCCACGAGTCCGTTACCTTGACCACTAGGCTACCGCAGCCATATTTTATTTCGTAAATTTATCATATGTCGATAACATATTTAACACTATTTTTAGTTTTTTTTTCACAAAAACTGACTGAGAGAGAATTTGGGGTACGGCTTAGAATTGGAGAAAAGTAATTAAAAAAAATAAATTTCTGGTAATTTAATTAAAAAACAAGATTTTTTTAATGATTGTTCCAATGGTTTAATGGTAAAATTGCACGTTAAATATAAAAGCTATTCGATGAAAAAAAAATTTTTGTTTGTTAAAAATATTATAATTGCATTACAATAATTATATTAAAATTTTAAATTGTGAGCTTCAAGGAGTAGTAATTTGTGTTCTCTAGTCAATTCACAGCTTTCTGTGTATGTGTCAAGTATAAAATAAGTATACTTTCACTTTTTCATTCAGTCGCTTCACAGAATTTAAATATTTTTATATGCATTTCATTAATAAAAGGCAAAAAAAAAAAAAAAAAAAAAAAAATTTAAGTAGCATAATTAGAAATTATTTTTATGATTTAAATTTTTAAAGCACACATGCTGGAAATATTGAAAACATTCCTAAATGGGAAAGTTCATCAGGTTTGAGATGTTAAATCTCTGTGTACATCATAAATCTTCTTTATTGTCCACACTATTAGTCACAACTTGCTGGTTACCACCATTTCAGCTGGCGACAATATTTCAGAAAGCTATCGCCAAAATTAAGTATTCGTAGCCAAGAAAAATTCGTGTTACAAAACGATGGTGGCGCCATCTCTTTGAGATAGTCCTAACTACGCCAAAAATAATTCAGAATGAACTTAAAATTTAAAATAATTCATTAATAAAAACATAAAACTTAATTCTGGCTACACTAGTCAAAAGAGGGAAGTATACTTTCTAATATACTATATAATTCTACTCGAAAAAATCAATTTTTTTCTATTAAAATGTGCTTTGCGGTTTCACTTCCTATACTTTAACATAGAAAACTCAAATTTCATTTTGCAATAATGCTGAAAACTGCGTATTTTTTTTAAAAATCAAAATTCAAAGAACACTATCCTCTAAACAATAATTTTTTTTATAGCCATAGAAATTTTTATTATTATTGGAGCTTTTTTCTGCCGGCAAATGTGCTTCCCGTTTGATCCCTATCCTTTAACATTGACCGAAAACAGCCTTAAGAAAATGAAACTTCAGCGACCTCTGACGTCAGTTTATTTTTATCAAAGCACACAATCTCTATAAACATATCTATCTAAATTTAAATATCAGAAAAAAGAAATTTTTAAAATCATTTTCATATTCGAAAGGGGAAAATTTAAACTTCGTAACAACATGATAAAATTTTAATTCATATGCAAGTATACAAATTGAATAATACTAATATCAACTGAATACTGACGATAATAAACATGTTCAATAGCTTAGGTTAATCCATTAAGGATTAATGAGAGAAGTAACTCAAGTTTTAAAAAGGAGTATTTGGAAAAAGGAAAACTTCGCATAAGGAGCCGAAATGATCAAGTAACACACTGAAAAGTTATTTAAAGATAAGATATTCAATGACTTAAAACAAGGAATGTGTAAGAATATTTCTGTTATAAGAATACATTTGGACGTATTATAACTGAATTATTTAAAAAGTTATAACATTTCATATCACAACTCTATAAAATGACACTTGTAGGAACTAGTAAGGAAAAAAATGAAGGTTCAATTGAAAATTAATTTCACTTCATTTTTGAACATTTCAGAGATGAAATATATGAAAATTAAGGAATTAAGTCCTGCTTGATATTTTACAGGTCCTGGATTTTTTTTGAGATACCATGTAAAAAAAACTGAAATAGAGTTATAAATAATTAAGATAGGATTTTAAAAAGAAATTAGCGTGCATACACCTCAATGTTATAACAGATATAAAAATCAAGTAATAAATAGAAGATGAAAAATACTGATAAAAATATGGAATCCATCTACTTAATGTATTTAGATGCTAATAGTTTATATGTTTGGGCTATATTTCTGAATAATTACCATATTTTGGTTTTAAATCATTGAAAAAATGTGTAGAAAATGTAACTAAAATACCAGATAATTCTATAACGAAATACATATTAGAAGTTTATTTAAAATATCCAAAAAATTATGATTCCCATTCGAATAGTTCCTAAAGCAAGTTCATTAGTTTCTAAAAGTATATCTGAACAAAGTAAATCATTAATAAAATTATACATATATCATAATAAATATTATTCATTATAAAAGTTTAAAACAGTATTAGAAAATAGGAATTAAGTTATAAAAGTACATCCAGTGTTTTAGAGTTTAAACGGAAAGACTGATTAAAGAAATATATAGAACAAAACACTCAAAGACTATAAATGATTCTAAAAAAAAAAAAAAAAAATTAACTTAATGAATAATTTTATATTAGTCTAAGAATATATTAGGTAAAGATTTATTTTGTAATTATGAAAAAATTTGAAAATTAATAACCGTGGGAATCCAAATTTAAAGAAGGAACTATATTTATTGAAAATTTGGTAGTTTTCTCAACCTGTATAGAAACTAAACATGATCATAGTTGAAAAATGATTCATAAAACAAAAGAATATTATGATATTTATCCTCCAGTTATTGGCCTCCTTGTAGAGGGCTGATGCACGTTAAATGTGTCGAGGCTCAAACGTCCTCCCATTGGTGTGGGAGGGAAATTAAGACAAGGGGGTGCCAGGTAAGGTGTCGTCCTCATCCTTTGGGCATGGTTCAAACGTTAATATTCACTCTCTCTCCAGTTATTAGAGGTATTCAACTGTTTGTGTGTGTGTAATTCTATGAACGGTTTTAGAATATCACCATAAAGCTAATAATATGTTGTACAATAATAGTATTCAGTGACGCTCACAAGGGTGTTGTCCTGGGGGTCTGGACACTCCTTAAAGCCCTTGAGATTTTTTTCGATTGATGATAATCCTATGTATATATATAACGTAAAATTTAATTAAGTACTTGTAATTAACAATTTATTTTATTAATTAATGCTAATTATTAGATTAATAATTTATTTTTTACTGCTTTTTGTTAACAAAATCAGAAGAATCAATTGGTGTCGTCTTGATGTATGATACGAGTTGGGAGACTTTCGACCGTGGACTCCCCCCTTGAAAAATTTTTGTGTGCGCTATTGATAGTATTTGTTTTCATTATAATCATTTGCCCATACTAAAGGGGAAAAAACATTTATTCCTTAGTATGCTCTTTGTACATTAAATTCTTTACTTTCAAATGCTTTTTCTAATTTGATCATGGCCGCGGTGGCCGAGTGGTCTAGGCATCGGATCATGGCTAGCGTGTCATGAGTTCGATCCTAGTACCACTAAAGACCCACCGTGTAGGGGCACGATGCACGTTAAATCTGTCGAGAGCTCAAACGTCCCACGTTGGTGTGGTAGTTAGGGGAGGGGGGTGCTAGCTCAGGTGTCGTCCGCGTCACTTGACCATGGTTCAAAATTACGCGGACCATCGCCAAAAGCCCTCGTGTTGCTAATCAGTGCGACGTTAATATTCTCTCACTCTCTCTAATTTGATCATTTATATTTGTATATAATCAAAAAATATTATTCCTAAAATAATATATTTTTTATCTGCTTATAATTTTTATTAACATCGTAACATTTTAAAAATGTTTTACATTAGGTGAGATCTAACGCGAGTTTTTGAAAACTAACATTTTGTTCAAAATCTGAAATGTCATCTAAAAAAACTATAAATATATATTTAAAGTATTTATTACATTTTATAGCATCAGAATTAATGTTAATACTTATTTAAAACTTTTCTCTTAATTTTACCCTTTTCTATTACAAAGTGGCAAATGTTTTTTACAGCCTTAATAATCTTTAGAATAAGTGTATATTATTAATTATAATTTATCTTTTTTTATCATATAAAGGAATTTTTGCATTTTTAAACAAATTTTAACTTTTACAAGCCTGAAACTTATTGTGAGCATTTTTTGTTTTCTAGTTAGGCAACATTAAAATGACTTAACCAAGAAATAATTGTCGCATTCGAAATAATCCAAGCAACAAAAAAAAAAACATGCTTTGTTGCACACACACGTTAGAAATCACTAGTTCCGTGCAAACTCTCCCCGCCAAAAATATTACTACAACTTATAAAAACACTTGTTGTTTATTTTAAATAATTTTTCAAGGTACACTTCATGATCATATTATATTGCTCAATTCCTTATGTATGTAAAAATAAGCTAATTTGTTAAAAATAGCGCTTAAAATCCCATTCATGTTTGAGCAAAGAAATAGCATCGATTAAAAAAGGAAATGCTGGTATATCAGCTGATTTAAATAATGTAATCATAAAACACACATAAGTATTGCAGATATAAAAAATTAAAAATCGTATTATTTTAGACTATCACTAATTAGGATTGATATCCATGAGCTTTAAAACTGAAATTTTTTAAACTATTTTTTAAGGAAATAAAGATTATCAAGTGGAAGGAAATGAGTGCAGTGTGGGAATGTCCTCACGAATGCTTTGTTCGTCTTGTTATGCCCCCCCCCCTACTCCTTAGAGGCAAAGCGAAGCAGATGTCATCTCTTTTACGGTAGAGTGATATTGAATAATTTAAATGTTAAGTTTAATACATCAGGCTATTATTTGCAAATTTACATTTTAAGTTAATTTAGTAATAAGATTAGAGTCCAAATTCTGTGGTTTTGAGAGAGAAGTTTTTTGGCATCCCCTTTCGCTCTAGGGGGTTTCTTTCTCCCTACCCTCTCTAGTGTTTGGGAACATCGCACACGGCTCGGGTTACATCCGGTATGTGGGCAGAATAGGGAGTGTTCCTTGTAGTGTCAAAGGTTGCCGGGGCGATGTTCAAGACAATGTCCTTACGCACAGCTGTACGAGTATGTCGGTAATCAGCCTCTATATTTCTACGAAAGATCAGAGGAGAGAGAAGGGAGCTCTTTGATTATTCCTAGTGTCAATGACTATATGTCACACAGGCTATAAAGAAAGATTAGCTTTTACTTTCTTGTGAAGTTTGAACTGAGCCAATTTTCCGACCAGAAATTATTTTATTATGAATCTATATCCTGATATACCCCTTACGATTACAACTAATTAAATGGGGAACCAGGTTTATCGTGGTCATGTTATATCAAATACATTTTCTATACGTTTTAAACAAATTTTGTTACATAATGCTTAATTTTTTCTTTCTTAACTAAATTACAACAAAAATAAATCTCGGCCAATGATACAGCTTTTAGTAGATATAATCCATCATTAGAATACAGAGAATAGAATAATATGAAAATTGTGTGAAATAAGCAAAATAAACTTCGGTTTTTTCGGTCAAACTATTGAAAAGGGTGTTTTATCAAATTTAATGCAGTCGCATACTATTGAAATTGAGGCAACACATATCTACGAATCCAATGTTTCCGTGTTATTTATATAGCAACCAATATCACAATGTGTCAACAATGTATTATATTCTAATTGTAAACTATATTTTAGATTGTCTCATTTCAAAATTATTTATCAAAATAACATATGTACTCGTATATGTTATTAATTGTATAAAATGTTTCAAAAAATATGTAATTTTTGCAAAAGTTTACCAAATTTGTAAAAATTTATGTGTTTTACCAGAGTTCCAGTTTTATATACGTTATAGGTGTAATGATATTTGGTTACTGCATGCTTCTTTAAAAAGTTTGTTTTTATATATGTATATATATATATACATGTGAATGTATAATGCAATTATTTATGAGATCAAATTTTCTTTTATTTCAACAAAAAAAAAAATGTTATAGTTGAAATTTGATAGAAATTATCTGTCATTACACATTTTGCGATATTAATAGCTTTACCAGATTTTTTTACTCACTTTGCATGATTAAATTTTTTTACTTCATTATGAACTAGAATTGGCACAATTAACTGCATTTAACATAGAATGAGAAGTAATGGATCTACACTAGGGGATTCAATATTATCTTTGATTCAAAAGTAGTTTTTTTTTTTAATTTCAGAATCTATTAAAATGAACATGGAAGAATAAAAAATAGAAGTAATACAATAAATATTGAAGAACAAATAAACTATTTTCAAAGTATGTGTATGTTTTGAAGATTTACGAAACAGAAAAAACTTGAAGGGTTGGAACTTGATAATTAAATTAAACAGGAATTCAAGTATGATCTCCATTTATTTAAAAAGTGTTTCATAAAGTTAAAATGTGTTTTAAAATTTTAGGGTCATGCTTATCATTGGCAAATGTTGCTTGGAGCACCTAGTCCTGTCGGACTGAAAATCTCCTTTCAGGGATCTTTAGATGACTGTAAAAATTTCTACCAATGCCCATTGTAAAAAAGTTATTGAATTTAGAAAATAATAAATAATAGAAAATTACATTAAATAGCTAAAAAATTAAATTAAAATTAATAAAAAGCTCTTTTAAGAACTCAAAAAAGCATGAGAAAATGTAGTCTGAGAGTGGGCAGGGCGCAGGTCATGCTTAGAAATAAAATCAGTTTTATAATTAGATACATTTCTATGGATAAACACTTTTTAAATCGGAAAGGTTATAAATTTACGACAGGAAAATCTTGTAAAAATTCTGACCACTTTTTTTAAAAAAAACATATGCTTTGTATTTTTAAAGACTTAAATAAAAATAAATTTAGAAATGCTCTTAGTAATTTGTAAATAATTGGCCGTATGATTTTTAACATAGAGAAATGCATCCCTTTTATTACTACTATTAGTTCACTCTCTCCCTATGTATACATATTTATTTATATATATTAACTTAAAATTTTCAACTCCTGTTAATAAAATACTTCCTATTCATCCATTCAAAGTAGGAATAGACTTAATTTTTTCATATTATTTAAAATAATTTATTGTCACGAAATAACTGTGTGAAATTGTAGTTTCTACTGTTGATAAGGTTAAAAATATTTCAATCAACCTTTTCGCTCATTTTGTACGCATTTAAATAAGGGAATTTATTTTTAATTCGGCATTCAATATAGTTATTTTAGTAAAGGAAACCATAAGATAGTATCGCATGGTTTCTTATCGAACGAGAATTCTTACATTTTAAATTTTTATCTTTCTTTTTATAAGAAAACTTATTGCAAATTAGACATAGCTTGTAACATTTAGGATTTTTATTCCATCTAATTAAAAACTTTGTCACAGGCAGTATGTAATTAAATTGTTGACTAGTTCAAAATCCAATTTCATTTGGTAAAAAAAAAATGAATCGCTTACTCAAATATGCATTTAGCAGTAATATGTAATGAAATCCTCTTTTCATTCGGCATAAATATGGAAACGAATTGGGTCGAGTTTATACATTATATGTATAGATATGATTATACTATGGTAGGATATACTAATTTTTGTTTGAAAATGAGTTATTTTATAATCTGATTTAGCTTTCAAGTGTGAGAAAAACAATTGTTACTAGTTAATTTTGCTCTTTTATTTTTACACAGAATATTTAGTCATAATTTTTACTAAGCTTTTAAAAATTTTCGGATTGTATTAAAAATATCAGAGAAACTGGATTCATTGTCAGAGTGAAGATCATGGCTTCCGGTTAATTTATCATTCGACTCTTGTGCCCTTATGAATATATAAACATATTGAATTGTGTGTTAATAAAACAAGTATTTACGATTAAACTTTAATTTGATGATCCACAGAATGAGCGAAACAAATAATCGATTTAATAAAAATATAATCAATGAATATTTATTAGCACAATGTGTATAAAATTAATTAAACATTGTATTCCGTGGTGCAGAAAATTTAATATGAAAACAAGCATTTCACACACAAATCACTTTAATAAACGCTTTTTATTCTGTATCAAATTACTTACCCTTTCGACTTACAGTAATTACATTTTTGAAAGATCGCCTCTAAATCACTTCTTGGTTTTATTTGAAATACTTATTCATAACCTTTTGGAATTTCAGGTCATGAGTAATCAATCGTATTATTTAAATTAAAATTTGTTAAAAACCCGGAGCTTCAAAAAACAGTCATAAACAAGAATGTGAGCGCTTTCTGCTCGTAATCGTATTACTTACCATACAATTACATAATTCAACTTTTTATTTAAAAAATATTGAACAAATCAATAATTTAAAAAAATTTGTAGCATGTATCTAAACTTGCAATTTCGAAAAAGATGGTTATAGATAGTTTTATATCAATCCAATATACTTTCCACAAGAAGCCAGCTTACACCGTGCGAATACGTACGTCTACGTCAACGGAGAAAATGAAATGTTTGGCATCGTATTCAAAGCAAGCGCCGATATTGGCGAGAAAATTGCTTTACTCTGTAACCCTGCAGAATGTCATCCCCCTCTTTCCTTCCCCTTTACTCATGTCATCCCCCTCCTTCCTTCCCCTTTACTCACGTAAAAAGTTCTCTCTATTTAACGACTTCCCCTATTTTGGAGCGCATACACATTTTTATCGTGTGTTTGGGTTTTTAAATTAAATATATAAAATTTCTAAAATTCAGAAATTTTGAAGTTTTTGTTTCTTTATTTGTCCATTAAATATGATGTTAGAAGACTAATGCATTCTTTAATTCTTGAAAAAAATTAAAAAACTTTTTTATGATAGTTTAAAAATACCTGAGGTTCGGGAAGGAGGGAAAGCGTCCGAGTGTTTTTCTAAAAAATGTTCACAGAAAGATTACAGGAAAATTATAATAAAGATAAGAAACAACAATAGCATTTGTTGAGTGCCCCGCCACTGGTAAGAAGCTGTGATCGCTTCCAAATGTGGGGAGATGAAATATGATCAGCGATTGGGGTGCGGCCACTAAGACGCGGGGAGTGGCAGTGCAAAGAGCGAGAAGTTGGCCATGGGCCTTCGAAATAAAGAGACATATTTACAACGGAGTCCACTGAGTTTTTAATTTTGAGTATGAGTATTTTTAATTTAACCCCTGAGCTATCGATGGGCCAAAACATGGTCCTAGCTGCGCCGGAGACATCGGCAAAATTTGTGTTCGTCATTACTATTATCAATAATAGTCTTTAGAGTGATGAGAATTTGAGTAATGGTGGTCTCTTGTGAAAGCAGTCCTGGCAATGAGGTGAGCGCAAAATTTGTTCCTTTGAGATTTGTGTTCTTTATTTCATTTGAGTTGTGAGTAATTAATTCGTTTTGAGAGTTGTGAGTACTTATTCGTTTTGAGTTTTGTGTAATTAATTAGTTTTGAGTAATTAATTAATTTTGAGTTTTGAGTAATTAATTCCTTTTGAGTTTTGAGTTATTATGCGTTTTGAGTAATTATTTCATTTTAAGTTGTTCTATGAGTATTGTGGGAATAGTTAAATTCTTTTGAGTATTGGTGTGAATATTTTAATTCTTTGAAATTGTGTGAACAGTTTAAGTTCTTTGAAAATTGTGAATTATTCTTTGAGTATTGTGAATTGAGTATTGTGAACAGTTAAGTTCTTTGAGTATTGTGATTAGGTGTTCTATGAGTATATTGTGGTGGAGTAGTTAAATTCTTTGAGTATTGTGAGATTATTTAGTTCTTTGAGTATAGTGTAAAAAGTTGTTCTATGAGTATTGTGTGTGAGTAGTTAAATTCTTCGAGTATTGTGTGACCATAGTTATTTGAATATTGTGTGAAAAGTTAAGTTCTTTGAGTATTGTGAATTATTCTTTGAGTATTGTGAATTGAGTATTGTGAACAGTTAAGTTCTTTGAGTATTGTGATTAATTAAGTTCTTTTGAGTATTGTGATTAGGTGTTCTATGAGTATATTGTGTGAGTAGTTAAATTCTTTGAGTATTGTGATTATTTAGTTCTTTGAGTTTGTGTAAAAATTGTTCTATGAGTATTGTGTGAGTAGTTAAATTCTTTGAGTATTGTGTGACCATAGTTATTTGAATATTGTGTGAAAGTTAAGTTCTTTGAGTATTGTGAATTATTCTTTGAGTATTGTGAATTGAGTATTGTGAACAGTTAAGTTCTTTGAGTATTGTGATTAATTAAGTTCTTTTGAGTATTGTGATTAGTGAAGTTCTTTGAGTATTGTGATTAGTTAAGTTATTTGAGAATTGCGATTAGTTAAGTTCTTTGAGTAGTGTGAATACTTAATTCATGAGTATTGTGAATTGTTAAGTTCTTTGAGTATTGTGTGAATATTTAGTTTTTTGGGTATTGTGTGAACAGTTAATTATTTGAATATTGTGTGAATAGTTAATTCTTTGAGAATTATGGGAATATTTAGTTCTATGAGTATTGAGTAAATATTTTGAGTGTAGAATAATTAAGTACTCAAGTTGTAGTTATTTGCGTATCAGTGAGTTTAAAGTTGCTTGAGTTTTAATATTATTTTCTTGAGTAAGTGAATAGAATTGTAGTTCAAAATGTCAATCGTTTCAAAATTAAAGAAAAATGAGCTAAAGCTTGTTGCTTGAAAAAATAGGTTTGACTGTACCAGGGGATGCAAAAATGATTGATTTAAATCGGTTAATTGAGGAGAGCGATGTGTTTAAAGAAGATTACGAATTCGTGAAATCCGTGATAGAGCAAGTGTTAGAAGAGTTAAACCAAAAATCCCAGCTGAACGGTGAAATAGAATTAGAACGCCTTAAATTAGAGAGAGTTAAAGCGGAATTAAAATAGCAAAATTAAGATCTAATGCAAATAATAGCGAGACCTCTCTCAACGGAGGTGAAACTGAGGTGTCTATTGATTTTGACACTCTTAAAGAACCGATTGCATCTGATAAAATGTTTCAAAACCATAGATAGGGAAACAGCAGCACATATTATATTAAACAATCCGGAGATTGGTTTAGACCGCTACAATTGGGTAAGGAGTGTGATTTATATTTTACTTCGAGTGGTAAGCCCGTAAATGAGACGAGAAAGATCACAAATATAACAACTTAAAACCTTTAAAACCGCTCCCAAAGTATTTTTTAATGAAGAGAAAAATAAAAATTGTGATTTGTGTTTAAGAAATGAAAATCACCCGTTATGCTTGCCCTCAGTTTAAAGACTTTCAATTCAAGAGCGCGTTAACGTAGTGAAAAATAAAACGCGTTTTTTAAATGCTTATTCCCAACTGCAGTGTTAAAAAATGTTCGTTTCGAAATTGTTTTTGCGGCAAAGCGCATAACAAACTAATACATTTCCCGAGGGAACTAAAGAGTGTTTCGTCAAATGGGGTGAAAAGAAGCTTGCCAGACGCGCCCGCCGAAGTGGTAAATAAGTCGCTGTCAAAGGGGGACGGGAATGCAGCTGGTCATTTCCTCCTCAGGATGAGTGCCAAAATTTCGTTTCGACTAACATAGTTGAAAAAAAAAGAAACGTTATCTTATCCACGGTACTATGTTTATTAAAGGATAAGTATTCGCGTGTGCAGATTCCAGAGTCAGTTAGCTTGCGGATCCAAATTTTAAAATTCAGGAAAAATAGACATTTTGATAAGTGCCGAGTATTTTTATCATATAATAAAAACCAGGTAAAATATAATGTAAAAAAATTCGAACCTGATTTTACAGAATTCAGTCTTTGGTTACATAGTTGGAGGTAGTGTAAGGAGAGTTAAATTCATATTCTTGTAACTTAATATGTGGGTCCGAAGAGTTAAATTCGAGAAAATTCAGGAAATTGAGGAGATAGATAATGAATTACCTAAAAATTTAGAGAATTCTATTTGTGAGGAGCATTATATCCGGACGCATAAGAGGCATGAGTCGGGAGATATATTGTTTCTGTGCCGTTAAAGAGCATTGGTTGTGTGTAGGGAACTTGAGGGACATTGCTCTAAAGATACTCGAATCGCTATGGACTCGTTTTCCTAGAGACCAGGAGTTTAAAAAATTGTATTGTGATTTTTGAAGGAATTAGGCCCCATGACTAAGATAAAAGTCAAGCTTGTTGCGAGTAAATCTCGTGTGTCACCAATTAAGCAGGTAACCATACCTCGCTTAGAATTATGTGGTGCTGTGCTACTCGCCAAATTGATGCCTAAAGTGCAATGTGCATTAAAAATGGATATTACCTCAGTCTTCTTTTGGACCGATTCCACAATAGTGCTATCGTGGATGAAAAATGAGCCCGAAACTTAAAAACGTGTGTAGCAAATCGAGTGGTAACTATCCAAGAGTTAAAAGAGTTGAATAAATGGCATCATGTTCATTTGGAACAAAATCCTGCTGACATCATATCAAGAGGACTTGATCCAGAGAAAATTCAACAAAGTGATTTGTGGTGGTTTGGGCCAGCTTTTCTAGAAGTGCTGCAGTGAACTTTCCTAGATACGTCGATGAGATCCATAATTGTGAACCTTACCAACGAGAGCTGAAGGATAATCAAATGAGTCAATGTGTTTCTTAGTGCAAAATAACGAAATTCTTCCCATCATTGATAAGTGTTCTTCGTTTCTGAAACTGCAAGGAGTCCTTGCATGGTGTGTGCGTTTCAAGGAGAAAATCCATTACAGATAACCACTGGCAATTTAACTGTAGCTGAATTGTCTACAGCTTTACTTTGCTTAGTAAGAAAGGTACAATCTGTGTATTTTACAACGGAAATTTGGTGTATTGAAAGAGGACAACAATTACCAGATTCCATCAACTTATTAACTTTGTCTCCATTTTTAGACGAGAGGAAAAATACTCTGTGTGGGTGGAAGATTGAGACATTCCAATCTACCTGCCGAACAAAAAGATCCTATGCTAATCCCTACAACCACCCATTATTTGTGGACCTAAACATAAGAACCAATTTTGGATTGTGAATGGCAGATCCAAAGTCAAACGTGTAATTAAGCAATGCATTAAATGTCTTAAGGTAAGGGGTGGCAAAAGGTAAAAACCAAATGATGGCAGATTTACCTAGTGCCAGAGTAAGCATTGCGAGAGTATTTAATAAAGTAGGACTGGATTTTTGTGGTCTTTTCCTTATAAAATTAATTCCAGGTAGAGCAAAAAAAGTGTATAAACGTTATATTTGCATTTTTGTATGTTTTGTTGTTAGAGCCATTCATTTAGAAATTGTAAGTAATTAATATGAAGCAGTTTTGGTTAAAGGTGAAGATAATTCAAAATTACTGAATTGGAATCTTGCCAAAATAGTAGAGGGTTCATCCAGGTACAGATGACATAACTAGAGTAGTAACATTAAAAACAGGTAAAGGTGTATATAAACGACCTGTTAGTAAAATTGTTAAATTACCTTTTAATTGTAATTGAATTACTTGATATTGTTCTGTGTGTGTAGCAATGCATTGTATTTCTATAGTGTGCAGTGTTTTGTTTTGTGTTATTGTAAAAGTATCATGCATTTGTAATTGCTTGATTGTATGTTGAAATTTTTAAAATTTGTCAAGGCGGGATGTTGAGTGCCCCGCCACTGGTAAAAGCTGTGATCGCTTCCCAAATGTGGGGAGGTGAAATATGATCAGCGATTGGGGTGCGGCCACTAAGACGCGGGGAATGGCAGTGCAAAGAGCGAGAAGTTGGCCATGGGCCTTCGAAATAAAGAGACATATTTACAACGCAGTCCACTGAGTTTTAATTTTGAGTATGAGTATTTTAATTTAACCTCTGAGCTATCGATGGGCTAAAACAGCATTGCTTTCCTTTAATGAAAGTGAAGAGAAGGATAGAGTCAGACACTATTTATTTTTCCAATAATTTTTCTATCAGTTGAGTATAAACATTATAATGTTTTATTCTACTCTTGATGCAAAAGATGAGAAAGTAATATATTAAAATCTAACATTTTTATAACCTCTTTTATTTTTATGCTATAAGCATTCAGTTAATATTTATAAGATTATTATGGTAGTGTTAATGATTGAAAGAAACAAAATGACTAGATGTTGCTTTGAGAGCAAATATTTAATTTGATCACAGAACAATCGAATTCGGGTATCTTACCATGAATATGACACATGAACATGAGAAAAACTATTATTTCGAGATATTAGTTATTCTCAGTTTTTTATTACTAGGACAGGTGAAATTCTTTGCTAAGAAAATTTTTGTTACAACTTATTAGTAAGATATGCTTGTGAAGAGAATATTTATTACTAAGTTTTTGAGTTCTCTTTTGTCCTGCTTGGTTAAAATTTAGTCTTTATGACTTTTAACTCTTTGAATACCAAACTGCGCTTTCTAGCTCCCATGCAAATTCCAGATTTCTGGGATATCACCCCTAGACATTACGACGCACATTGCATTTCCCTTCCAGACGCAGACTAAGGCGCACGTTCATTCATGTTTCGTTTCGCTTTCTGAAGTTTGTACAAACTATTTTTGTTCTTTATTTTTACTTTTTCTTTTCAATATTTCATCGTCGCGATTTCAAAGAAAATGATACTGGATCAAAATATTTGCCGGAAGCAGATGAATCGACACTGAGTCTGATACGGATTATCTTTTTGTGATGAAGATGAAGAAATGGAACAAAAATGACAAACACTTATGTAACGCGTTTGTGGAAAAGCTTTTGTTCCAAGGAACATTTTGAGCAATTTCACAAAGATTTGTAAAATTCTAATTCTCCTATTTTTTTAAATTTTATAACCCAGAAATTTTGTAACAATCCAAATAAAATAAAATCTACCTTTTAATGTTTACCGAACTGGTATACACTGGTTCTGTACCTAAATAAGCCATGTATCCACATTAGGTTACAATGGGATTTTGCCCTATGCATAGGATGTACCTACTAATGTTACATGGTACACAAGGGGTTAAGAAGATTTAAAAACTCTATTTATTCGTATTTTCTAAAATAGAAACATTACTTTTTACATATATGTATTATACGTAACAAATTTATCTCCTCTCTCTTTTTTCATGTCATTCATAAATATTACCAAAGTATTCAGAATACAAAATGAATATAATGATATCCTTGCTTGGCAATCTAGACATATTTTTAAAAACATCATTAAATATACTACTTTAATAAGTGGAGTGGATCAATGTAATAATTTAGCCTATGTAAATTTTTACCACAATCATCTGCAATAAGTTAATATAATTTAAATGTTGAAACTAGTTTGTATAAAGTTTACTCTATTAGTCAAATATTGAAATAGGAATAATACAAATGGGGAATACAAGAATTGTTCCCAATTTAAAGGGGAAAAATTAGAAGAACAGATCGTGTTAATGTTTTCGTCTTTCATTAAATTCTTGTTATGCTGAAAGGTATGACTGCAAGTGATATATGAAACAAAATTTTTTTTGATCAGTTTTTGTTTCAGACTTTATTCGTAAGCATTTCACGAAATATTAAGAATATATTTCATATTTAACTTATTAAACACCAAGTAATAAGACAAACAGGAAAACAATATATAGTCGAAATTTTGCTACGTTTTTTTATTTACATTTATAACACAAAGATTACATATATTGAGTGTATTTTTCAAACACAGATTGAAATGGAGTTTATATATCCATTACACAATTGGAAATTAGCTTGTTAAATGTAATTCACAGACTTTTGAAGCCTGGAACAGAAAGAGAGTTGAAGAAAGAAGAAACATGCATAGTTCCTATTTTGCTACGATTTTTAATTTCACACTTATATAAGATAGATATTACATAGTAGATCTTCGCAGACAAAAAAATTTTTAAAAAATAAGTTGAACTTAGTTTTATATTGTTCAATATACTATTCTAAATATTTATTACATCGAATTCAACTTTAAGAGTGTAT